>CM019183.2:62900193-63177013 GCA_009739505.2 Apolygus lucorum | reverse complement strand
GAATGGTAGAAAAACGTAGAGAATCCAAAAACATTGCTTTCAATTTACACTTGGTGAATGTTTGTGAAACTAATAACTTTTTGAGTAGAGTCGGGTATAATTGTTACCCTGCCTGGTGTACAACCCATGTGTTTAAGGATTAGGTGGGAGTCGTCGTAGCCCGAGAATTATGCGTGAAAACACTAATGAATTGGACCGCTGAAGTTTGCTATTGCATGTAGCACATAGAGTGTAGCGGTAAGATTTAGTTGTAATGATTATGGTCGACACAATTTTTTTGTTTCGTGCTACTAAAAGGCGTTAATAACAATTTCACATACTTGCGCATTTTCATGTTTTTCCCTTCCTCGGCTGTTAGGGGATTTTTTTCCATAGTCAGTCATCAAAACGCTTTCCACTTGTACAGCTATATCTTCTAATGAGGTAATAACCTCTTTTACGCAGTTGGGGCCAAAGAAAACTTTATACTGATCGGATATTTGGGGGATTCCGTGATTTTAAATATAATCCCACGCAGGATGGTATATGAGTGTTTTGTTCCTTCGTCCAACTGTCCTGGCTTACAGTCCTCTGCTCCCCCCTCTACTTGTAAGGTTTCATTTTTAACCAATATGCTCTCAATATCACAATACACAACTACAGGCCATGTGACATAACCATTTGTTATTTTGAGAAAACATTCTACCGATTTTGAGAAATCAAATTTTGCGGGGTCATTCCTTGCATAGTTTGATATGACGTTCTAATTTCTCTTCTCCAGTAAGCCTTTCAACATTCGTTGCGCCCCCTGATGATGATGGATTTGAATAGTTATAACCAGCTCTATATGATTTAAAACAGCTTCTGCAAAACAGCATTTCTGTGTGTAATGTCATGGCTCTGTGAAGAGATTAGTCTTGACCAATCTTGTATGTAACACCAATGGTACTTGACATTGTTTGCTTCTTTCCCCTCTTCCCTTTCATCTAACATCCTCCCATTCTTCTCCTCCTCCTCCTCCTCATTGAAAAGTAATAAATCAATGTGCTTACTTGCAACGTTACTTTTTGGGCTAATATAACAGGATAAACTATACACTTTGGTCTTGTGAAAGAGTAGACATTTAGGGAAACAGAGGGATTGTGTTTTCAAAGGTTTTTGACTGCATCAAGATGAGCAGGGAACTTGATGTCCTTGAAGTTCAAGGTCGTGGGATAGGTTTTGTAAGTACTTGCTCTGTGAAGTGTTGTCAGTTTACGCTCTATGCCACTGAGGTTAAAATTGCATAGCGAAAACACTCGTTATCCTTTTTATTTGTACGTTGATACACGCACGTTTTTTCTTGATTAGAGGTGGCAAGTCTATGTAAGAAGATGCTTGCAAGGGTGTATATTTTGTAACACACACCAACAGCCCGTACGTAGAGAAAATAACTCCATCCCGAGCCTTTTGTGACAAATTCTTCCTGTTCACGTAATACCTTTTGAAAGATTCTTCTACTAGTTCGTGAATAGATTCTTGCGTTTAAAATTGGCACAGTCTTAGTTTTAAATTTAATCCATGTATTGCGATTCAGTTTCTACATCTAGTTTTTCCCATTAGATTCGAGATAAGCGAAAACTTGACTCCCAGCCATTCGTGTACAGCTTTATTCAGCTCCCTCTCCAACAGAGGTTGTACTCTATCCAAGAAATCTTGAATACGTAACGAGTTGTGCATATCTTTGAAGAAAATGTCTCTCGCAGTTGTGTGATAATTTTGCTACAACCACTCCATCCTCTTGTGGAACGGCCTAAAGCCTAAACTGTTTCAAACGGGTATCCATTTCAGTTTCATGCAACTCTATCAATCGACTGTTACTGTTACTGTTATGCTAATTTTTATAAGATCGACATAAGCTTTGTTAGTTGAGAGTTGACTATTGGTGTGTGTTACAAACACTTTTTCCTACAGTTAACTAGATGAGATTGAATGAGAGCGCAGACTCAAATGTAATGGAACAAACAAAACACGTATTTATAGGGAGAAGGGTGGTGTGGAAGGGGTGGTGAAGAGCTAGAAGCTGGTGAATTGCTTATTTTAGAGCAAAAGTAGGAATTATTGGAGTTGATGACTGACCTGATAGATGGTTGGGAAGGATTGTTAGTATGAGCAATAATACTAGGTCTACAGTTAGTGGCATGTAATTAAATGTATCTAACGAACTAAATGACAGGGAACAAACAGAACACGTATTATAGGTGAGGAAAAGTGCAGAAAATACTTCTTTTTTTCCTCGCAGGTTCTTCTTGCAGTTTTTACATGTGTAAAGTTTACCTGTCACACACCTTCGAGAAGATGATTCAACCTTACCAGAATCCCAAACCATGTTTGTATTACGACCTGACCCAGATGAAGTTTGCCCCGAGCTCGTACTAGCACTCGCTTGATCAGCGTTGAGTACAGCTCCCTCCAAGTTGAAAAGGTTGTTGAATTTTGGCTCATTCTAAAATATTAGGAAAGAACAGTGGTAATTAGGTAAATAGGTAATTGCAAACATCCTACACGGGAAAATTAAAAAAAGAAAAAAGTATATTTTACAGAATTTGTTTTTTCCTCTCCCACCACCACCACTTAACTCGTTTTACGATCTACGTATGTTTTTGCACATTTCCACTCAATGGATTGTAACTCATTAAACGATCGGAAATTATTAATAAGCTATAAGAGATGTGTTGGGTCGAATTTTATTCTTAGTTTTAAAATTCAATTTTAACGTCAACTTGTTGTGCAGAATGGAGATACTCTTTTTGATATGTAGCATCTAAAACAACGATAGGTCTTTCCTTGAAGGTCTTGTAGGATAGTGCTGGTGAACCAAAATGCTGTCCGTAGAATGACCGTTGAAAGTTGGTGTAATTTAAATAAAGTTCGGCCATTTTCCCCTCTGCAGAATCTAAATCAATGGGGGTGTTTGGGTATGGTGTTTCATTAAGGAAAAGTCTAACGTCCGTCAAATCTACTTTGCTGTTATAGGCCAAGCTTTTATCTAAAACATTGAAGATTCCCGTGTACCACGAAAGGACCACGATGCGTGGCCTTGCAAAAAATGATGTGCTTTTGTATCGTCCATACGTGATGGGTAGTCTCGGGAACAAGAGGAAATTCTTGCAAATGACCAACTTCTAAACGCAATGGGAAGACTTGGGTCTTTTGTGAAATTAAATCGTAGTATTTCCCTCGTTCCTTATCACTAAGCTTCAAACTGGGGACAACCCACGTGATTTTTTCAATTTCCACGCTGGACTGTTTTGCCTCATCTGACGCCCCTAAAAATGTTTACATCGGATATGGATCTTTGTAGAACCAGCTCCATGGTTTGATTAACAAAGGGCGTGGTATGATCTTCAAATACTCCCATTATATATTTCAGCGGGATGACTACATTGAAGGAATGGTCGCCTCTTGTTCTGCTGATCCAAAAGCCCTAGAAAAGGGTGAATCAGGCATTATATCAGAAGTGTTTGGATCTTGAAAGCCACAATGCTCGAGCTCCTCAAATTTCTGCTTAGGAAATGAAATTAAACTTTTCAACCAGGTTGTAAGATAAGGTAATCTCGCATTATCCACTTCATGTCCATTCAAATAGAAAACTATCGAATCAAATAGAGCGAGAAAACCTCCATTAATGAGGGGACATGTAGCTGAGGCAAGTGTAGCTTTTTTGTGAACTTTTCCCACTATGTTCAAGAAACTATCATGTACAGAATAAATCCCGTTGGTATCGTTGATGGATATTCTAATCTGGTCTGATTTATCCAAAGCGCTTGTGTTGAATGGATAAAAATAAACATTCTGCCGAGCTTCGACTTTATCTTGAAACTTGGGTTGTGAGGTAAATGCCAACTCGTTCATTATTTTGGAGCAGTTACAGTAAATCCGAGAGACTGTAAGAACTTTACGTTAGCCTTGCTCAACTTGTCTTTTCTACTAGTACCAATATTGTTTGTAGGCGCAGTTTGTGGTGGTGGTGGTGGTTGTTGTGGGACTCGATGAAGTTAGGTGGTGGTGGTGTGGTCCAGTTGAGAGAAATAATAGACCCATCCGTCTTTTTTTTGCTTTTCCTTTTTCCTCCTCTCCCCCTTTCTATAATTCCGATAAATGAAGAGTAACAGTCAAAATCTCGCCCAAGAAGTCAATTAATTGATCTTGCTCGTTCACAACACTAATTTCAATACAACTGATGTAGTTGTCACGTATTTTTAAATATATAACAGGCGTTGGGGTACAGTCAATGCGAAACCCAAGAGGTGCATTAGGCGAAAATGTGTAGAGGACAGTAGAGGGATCTCCATTCAAGTAGCTATTTGCTATTAGTGGACATTTTACGCAGATTGCATTGTAGCCCATTATATTGACAGGTGAATCTGACGTATACCATTGATTGGGTTTTACCAAATCCATTTTTTCGCTGAATCCTATAACTTTACCTATAGAATTTGCCGTTGTAAAGTCGATATGAAAAGATGCTTTGATCTTAATTTTACCCAACTCAGGAATAATTTTGTACTCAAAGTCGAATGAACCGGTGGGATTTGTTGCTTTAAGATTGGACAATTGAGACTCCAAGTTTTCAAACAAAGATTCAAGAGTATAGCAACCCTTTTTCAAAAGTAATATTGCACCAGTTTTAGTTGCTCCCGAGCCAAAAATAATTTGCAACGTGTTACATGTTCGTTCAAATTTGCTACAGTATTAAAGCAAAAGAAATTTAACAATCCTATTCCATAAGTTTTGGATTCGTCTAATTGAATTGGAGGGAAAATATTCTTTCTCAGAGTACTCGATTTTCCTGAGAGAATAAATAATTGGGAAGCCATATGTTATCGATAATTAAAAATGAGAGACAGAGATGTCCACAATGAATACAGTTGAAAGACTGGAATATATCCCTGTTGAAGTATAAATTCAACGATTTTGCATACCGCCTAAATTCTAGGGGAGGGGGAAACCCATAGGGGTCCCAATAGTAAATAGTTCTTTTGAACTTTTTCCAAGCGCACCAATGTGTTCCTTCATCTCTATAAACGGATAAGTTTAAGATGCCACATTCATTAATTTTTCTATGTTTAGGTAATTTATCTCTACTGAACACACCTCTAAAACACCAGTATTACTTCCCACGTGATTTTTTTCCCACCTGTTTTAAAATATCTTCCGATAAAGGTTCTTCAGGAAGAGACATTAACACATCTTTTTGGTGGGTAGGTAAATTCCTGAGCCGAGCCGGGCGGAAGTGGTCTTCCAATCCATGCCTGCATGTGATTTTTTTTTTGAATGTCTCGTCTTGCGTCTGTGCAAACCGCTACCAGTTTTTTTCAGCTGCTCGATTAGCCAAGCGAATGTCGTTAATGTTTCTTGCCGCTTGAGTTGCGGCTACCGCTAGGGATGCAAAGACCTGCCAGAAGGGGCAAGAATCCTCACGTTTCGATCTTTTCTGTCTACGAAGTCTATAACGTTTATTCGTATTTCTAGACACTGGCTGAAAGGGTTCTATTGGTTTAAAAACATGGGTAGTTTCGATTTTCGAAAAGCTCCTCCACAGCTTTACTGACCCGTCTTCGGCGTGGTTTATACCCTGCCCCTAGTCGATGTTTGACAGCCATAGTACTCCCTACGCCCAATGCGAATAGTCGCTCCTTGAGCGGTGTTTTTACTAGACTTTGCCAAACGAAATGCTTTGTCGCGTAAAACTTTGTCGGCTTCGTGCCTATCAGCAAAATTTGGACTGTTGTAACTAATATCGTGCTCTCTACAGGCCTCGTCCAATTGGTTAAAAGGTGTTTTTTGTGAGGCTTTTTGTAAAAGGTCCGCAATAAACGTAACCCCCGGGCAAATGTAGTTCTGGTATACCCTTAAGATTAAGAAGTTTGTTCAACAACATACCATTGGAGACTGAGTTTAGTTATATATATATAAATTAGATATATACAGGCAGTGCAGTAGTTCTGAAAGACAAACCGAGATACGTGGTGGACGGGAGGGGAGAGATGAGCGCTCAAGAAAAAGGGTTTAGTGGTTAGTAATTATGACACCTTTGCAGAAGGGGAAATTCGGAAACTTAGACAGGGACCCAACTTGGCAAGAGAACTTCGTTGTATCATTGCTGGCAGGTCAAGTAGTGGTAAGTCGAATCTGGCCATGTCATTGTTACTCCATGAAAAAGGATTGCAATTTAAGAATCTTTATCTATTTTCTAAAACATTATCCCAACCCAAGTATGTGTTTCTAGAAACAATAATGAAAAAAGTTCCCGAGATGAAATTTTACGCCTTTTCAAATTTGAGTGAACTTGACAGAGATTTCCTTCCAAACAGCTTGGTATTATTTGATGATGTGGCAATGGACAAAAATTTCGATCGAATTACCAAAATTCTATTCTCGAGAGGACGTCATTATTATATAAACATTATTTTATTGGTACAATCATACGCCTCGTTAGGAAAGTGGTACATTCGAGAAAATTCCAATCTTTTAATTTTATTTCCTACGGACGAATTGAATTTGAAACTTGTTCACAGAGATTGTGCAAGTGACGTCTCCTACGACACATTCGTCAACATGGCAAAAAAAGCTTGGGAAACTCCGTATTCCTTCTTTTGTATCGACCAAACTTTACCCAAAAATGAGGGTAAATATCGTATTCAATTCAACGAATACTTTAATAATGTTTAATAGATGTTCTGAATTTAGATTAGTCTTCAAATGGGTCCTTTACATCAAACAGCGCTTATTTTCAAAAAAGTTGAAGAAAGTAAAAAGTCCCTAAAGAAAAAATATGCAACTTTGCAACGAACGTTGAGGGATGAAAAGATGAGGTTGGATCGACAGTTAAGGAGCATTACCGACCCCCTTAATAAAATTGCTTCGGCAAAACTAGCTGAGGGTACACTGAGGAAGCCAGGTAAACAAGGTAAAATCTTGGTAGACAAAGGGGTAAATACGGATAAGGGGTTACAGCTAAATTGGGGTCATTCCTCAGTGAACAGCGAAAGTGATGGTTCAATTAAACAAGAAGAAGAAGAAGAAGAAGAAGAATACGGAGGGGAAGAAGAGATTGGAAACAAATATATCGGTTCAACAGTTGAGAGTTTCAGTGGAGTTTCTACGCCTGTAGTTAGTCCATTAACGCATAAAGAAATTTTAACGAAGAGGCTTAGAGCTCGTGCTACATCATCGTCATCAGACCCTGGTCCAAGCGAAAACGTTGAATCCCTTTGGAAAGCAGCTAAGGAAGAAACTGAATATGTACAGAATAAATTATCGCAGTACCCATCTTACGCTCGTCCCTACATTAACTTTTTGATTACGAATGATCAAACACACCTGAACGGCGGTGAAGTGGATAAAGAATATGGACCTGTTATCACCGGAAGTGGGGGAATTACTTTAGGGGCATTTCCTCTGCATTTCTCGGCTTTTAACGTAAGTCTAAGAAATCTAAATATCCCATGACACCCGGCCTAATGTCTCTCTTGTTTTTGAAATCTCCTAATAATTTCACACAGGAAGATTTTTCAGTTTACTCGGATATTGTGAGGGCTAGTCGAGTGGCACATGCAGGGTTTTCTGCACACAGACCAATCCGGAGAACAGGAAGCCAAAAGTATAAAACCATTATTTCGAGAATCTACAAACCACAAGACAGGGCTCCATCCTCAGAAAGCACTCCTACTGGCCCAAGACTTACTCGGTCCCAAACGATAGAAGCAAGGAGAGGGAAACACCTAGGCCTTGGGTTACCACATTTTTCTCCTAGTGATTCAAAACTACCATCAAATGTCAACAAATTGGTAAATTTATTAAGGTTGTGCATTGCAAGCCGTTCTGCAGGAAACTTGATTGTCCAGGAAAAAATTCACCGAATTATAAACACATTAAAATTGAACGGATATATTTTCTAAAAGTAACTGCGCGCCGCCGCCGATAGACTGAGGTGGGTCTGTTGAAAATGAGGGAGGGAATCGGAGGAAAGACAAAACTTAACCGTTTAGGTCATCACGTTTTGCAACAAGGAACATATAAGCACGTGTTGTCAGAGTTGAAAAAAACACACGTTCTGTTTCCAAAATCCAAAAAACAGACGTTTAATTTTTCTGGTGCTCAACTGAAGGGGGTAGGTTTGCCTACTGATCCTCAAGATGCGATAAGTAAGGATTTTTGTACAAGATACGTTACTACTCAATTAGTTGAGAAGAACCGGAAGCTACGAACGGAAATGGAGAGTTGGGTAAATAAAAGACTTCAAGAGGTAAAGGTAGGTATTCTCAAGGAGGTAGGTATAGAGAAGGAGACTCCAAAACCCCCTCCTAGCACAGGTGTTAGCAAAGATACCTCCACTAAGAGTGGTAAACCACCAGTCAATAAAAAATCAAGTGTGTGATGTTTTCTATTCAGTTTGTCGTATGGTTTGAACACATCGATACGACGAGATACATTGGGTATTGAAGATGACTATTCTCCTACCAAATGTTACAATCTGCGATATTACCTTATGTCAATTTGGTAAAAAAGCGTACATTAAGGAGATTTCCTTATGCAACCTGCTTCAACCATCTGTGATAAAACACTACGTTTTTAATTTGAGTGAAGAATCTGGAATTCAAGATTTTCCTACAACATCAACTTTTCACGGCTTGACGCTCGAGTCTGGAGGATATTTCTTGAATGAACTTCCCTACATCTTGAGTGAAAATGCCTCGGGTGTCATATTACTCAAAGGACATCAAAAGGTTAAGGTGCTGAGCCAGTACACGAGAAGAAATTTCATCTATGATCTTCATGAACTTGGTATACCAAATTTCAATGTGCTCCTGGAAATGTTGAAAAACCCACCTCTACCTTGTGTGCTGCACAAATGCAATAGTAGATTTTTCTGGCATACGTGTAGTTATGTCAAACTTCAGGCCTGTTTATATTTCATCCTACAGAACCGTGATATGGTGAATTTGAATTTGATGGAAACTCGATTGTCAACTTTTAAAACGGGGAAATTCCCATGTGAACTCGGTGTTTTGGCAAAAAATGGTTTTATAAGGGATATTTTTCAAAAATCAAATATTATCTGTGTCAAATGTAAATCTAGCTTACCAAGTCATGATTACAATGTACACGTTTGTTCCTTAAAACTGTAAAATATATTGAATTTTTTTCCCTCGACATTCTTCTGTTTTCTGACAACATTCCACTCCCTTCTACCTCCCTCACTCCCTCCCCCCTTACGATTGAAAATATGTGTGTGTGCAGCAACATAGTCGTCAATTTTGTTGTTGTGTAAGCCATTACCAACAAAACCTAATACTAAGTTCAATACTCACGTTATACGAGATTGAGATCCAAAAGTTTCTTGCGTTGAGAAGTTTGAAGGTTGATTGAGTTCTTTCAGGAATTAACTCTACGAAATTCGTCAGAGAAAATTGATTGAAGTAGGAGGAGGAGGAGGACGAGTAGTTGGTAGAACGAAAGCTATAACAAACAAAAAACAGGGGGGAAAGTAACTCTACAATTACTACTTTACTGTACAAACATTCTAACCATATTTCTAACGTGTGTTAAAGACCAAGTGGCCGGCATATCATTGTCATCTACAGGAATGGATACTTGAAATACAGGTTTAACGCAATTGGAACAATAGAAAGGACCACAACGACCGCCGCCGCGACTATATACGAGATAAGGCGAAATGTGTGAAAAATCGTGCACTAGACAAACTCTAGAAATTTTCTCAAAGGTAGTGGCGGGGGGTAAAACGAAATAAAAATTTTCCGTATTTAATGTAACATGAGAAACAGATAGAATTTCTATATGAAAAGGTATCTTTATCAAATTGTACGTAAAAGGAAAATTTCACATCAAAAGGGGTTGGTGGTCCTGGAGGAGGCAAATTTGGCAAAACACTAATATGAGAGTGGTGTACTCGTTGAAATTCACTTTCCAAAATATCAGTGATCATTTTTGGTAACTTTAACATTTGAATTTCATGTTTAAGTGTAATATTTTGTTCAACGTAAATTTTAGCACAAAGTGATTTCAAAGTCGGAGGAGGAGGAGGAAACATTT
This sequence comes from Apolygus lucorum, assembly GCA_009739505.2. Classification (NCBI taxonomy): domain Eukaryota; kingdom Metazoa; phylum Arthropoda; class Insecta; order Hemiptera; family Miridae; genus Apolygus; species Apolygus lucorum. The sequence continues at coordinate 63,166,936 of CM019183.2, read as the reverse complement.
GGAGCGGCAAAAAGAATTACTATGAATATAGTAAGAATAGTATAGTACTTACTTAGGTTGTAAACACCGCACGTTGTAACACCAGAACTGCATACAATGCAATGATCTTGCGAAATCACGCGGTGAGCTTATATACACAGATTTTTGCACCTGTCTTCAAATGCCGTTTGAGACAAAGTCGAGGTGCACCTGCGCGAGGAGACCGCCGCCGCGGTAATAAAAAATTGCTTGGAGGTGCACCTGCACTTCGTATATATCGTACGAGAGTACACGGTTCAACCACAGTTATTCACAACACACACACACACTTTCCAAATGGAAGAACGCAAATTATTAATTAAAGAACTTTTGAGAGATAAACGCGTTAATTTTCGAAGACGACACTATGTCTTGAAATCTCCATGGGATACTTTCTCTATTGATTTAATTTCCCTACTTCAATTCAAGCGTTATAATAGGAATTATGGTTTTATTTTGTGTGCCATAGACAATTTTTCTAAATTTGGATTTGTTCGTCCAATCAAAACGAAAAAAGCGCAAGAGGTTACTAAAGCTATGGAATCAATTTTTAAATGGAGAGGACCACCGAGAAATTTGCTCGCAGACGATGGAAAAGAATTTAGGAATACAACTTTTGAAAAATGCATGACACATCATAAAGTAAATTTCTACAGAGTTTACAGTGGTTTCAAAGCCTCAATATGTGAAAGATGGATCAGAACGTTGAAAAACAGGATTTGGAAAAAATTTTACGAGACTGGCGCATATGACTGGTTATCACAAATCGACGAAATTTGCGATATTTACAATAACACGAAAAATTCACGTAGTGGATATACGCCAAATGAAATTTTGAAGTCTAAAATTATCCAGAAAAAATTGATGCAGTCTCTTTACAAACATACAATAAATGTGAATAAACCAAAATTTAAAATAAACGACTTGGTACGTGTGTCACTCACTAGAAATATTTTTGCTAAAGGCTACGAACAAAATTTCAGCTTCGAAGTTTTCAAAATTAGTAAAATCAATTATAGTCAACCAATAACGTATTTGTTAACTGACCTAAATGGCGGCGAACACATAAAAGGGTCTTTTTACGAGGAGGAATTACTTAAAACCAAAGTACCTCATGTTTACTTGGTTGAAAAAATATTTAAAAAGACGCCCACACATCACTTTGTGAAATTTTTCGGGTTTTCTGATAAATACAAGATAAAAAACGAGGATATGATCTAATTATTTATTTATACGAAAGAAACATCTTGAGTATTGTTGTTTGACATTCCATTGTAAATAATATGTATATTTTTCTGTTTCATTTGATTAAATTGTAACACATCATCTTCATCTAATCGTCTACCTATTCTTTGAGGTAGAAATACCGAAATAATTTTCTCTTGAGAATCGTTGTCCCCCCCTTGAGTAGAACAGTTATCTCCAGAGGTCTCCTTTTTCAGGTCTGCAATCAACGACGGACCGAATCTGGTCTCTCTAAAGTGAAGTCGGCGAATCAAGTAGGGGGTTCCAATCTCTAAAAAGTCGATTTTCTGAATTTCGTTAATCGGTTTAGAGATTTGTTTAAGTTTCACAAGCAGTGAGTCACTCATTTTCGAAATGTTTCTCATCCGAAGTTTACGAGACATAATATACGTATGAGACGGCTACCTAGCCACTGGCAGGTGCCCTTGGTGCAGTCAAGGTTATCTGGTGAGCTTGGGACGGTGGTACTAATTGGTATCTGAAGAAATTCTCGATATAAGGCGTGGTTTCTCAGTATTTTTACGGGTTCCATATTCCCGACGAGAGCAGCGCAGAATGTATACCTTGACTGCGAAATATAGAATGATTGAACCGATATTACATAATACTAGCAGGGAGAGATTTTGCAACTGACAATTCTCACTACTTTCTGATGGCTTATCGGCGGCGGCGGCGTCGTATATGACAGAGTGTATCTGTTGACAAAATGCTATAAGATCAACGGATGGGTCACAATTCTCATTCGTTTTATTATATAGCAAATTTGACAATATTGGGAGGCACAATACACTGAAGAGGGAAGATGGATCATTGACTGATTCACAATTACTACCAGTCATATTTACCGCGGTAGACTGGTTCTAGTCTTCTTTATATACATCTTCTTCTTCCTGCTGTTCTGGTGGCGGCTCAAGTTGATGCAAAATCCTTTCACATTCGAGAGACAAGAGATACATTTGAACACATTCGCAATTTTCTTTTTCCCTGGTGCACTTGTTGCCATGTTTCCCCTGAGGTGATGTAACCCAAGTGTAATTGCCTTGTCTGAAAGTTGACATCTCCAATTGATACAATTGTTCGATCAAAACTTCCAACCTAGATATCAAGGCAGGATTAGTGTTCCAATATCTCTTATAATAACAATAGGTAGGAATTTTCTGTAATCGAATCAAGCCAACACTCTCATGATTTGGAGGAAATTCGGTAGTTTTTTCGGTGGAGACCATAGTGGAGATGGTGCAGGTGAGAGTTATTAATTACTACTGAGCTATGGGTTGTGTGTGTTGATTGAAGGGGGAGGGGGGGGGGGCACCTGCTCTGGGCCCACATCTCACCACCCCTCTCGTCCTCACACCTGCACCTTATAGGACAGATCTTTTCCACCTCTAGTAGGAAGTACCACATAGCTCATTGGATGAGCACTCGACTTTGGTACAAAAATTCCAGGTTCGATTCCTGGGCTGAAGAGAAAATTTTTTCATTACGTCATCAATTTAGAGGTTCTGACGTCAGAGGTAATGACGTCAGAGGTTCTGACGTCAGAGATGATGACGTCACAGCCTCAGAGCCCAAGGCGGTTTCGAGACAAGGAGCAGATGTCCCTGTGACGTCATTTCCTGTCCCGAAACCGCCTTTTCTCCTTACTACTCAAAACAAAACCAGAAGATACTTCGTAGATCCCACTTACATCCATGAATAATAATATAGCATTTTCACGACAAATTGTAGGTTTTACTCATCAAATTAGAGGATGACAGAAGTGGGTACATGTTTAGTAGAATGTCCTTCTCCGAACATTCTAAGAAACTTTTTCTTTGTTCTATAGTGTACCTGCCGTATTTTCATCGACGTCGTCGGGTAGTGGAAGGAATCCGCTTGTTTCAGCATCGTCGTCATTCTCACTACTTCTTATTGGATGGTTGGATCGGCGAAAAAAACTGTCTCATTTCTTTGTCGTTCGAACTCATGACAAAAAATAAAGCAACTGACCTAATTAAAGACTTTAGAATGAAGAAATTAGCAGGCACTTTAACCCTCCAGCGCTCAATGCACCCTGTAGGGTGCACTCAGTTCTTCCTCGATAAAAATTTCCCATAGAGCCAGAAACTATGGGATAATCAAGAAGAAGAAGTCGTATTTGAAATGTTCTGGCTTTGTTATAACCGTTCAACTACGACCCTGTACACGTTTGTTAAGTCTAACACGACTGGCTGAAGTTATTCGTCAATCATGAGTAATAAAGTGTATACATCCAGTCACTTGTTACTTTTTTGTGTTACCAGATTGTTGTGGTAACGAGATAAATCAAAATCTAGTCGTCAATATTCGTTTTTATGTGGTTTGGGGCTCGTCAAAGTTGGGCATCACCTGTAGGGTGCATTGGTCATTCGAGCAACTGAGATGGCTTCCGTCTAGAATTCATTTTTTGCCCCAATTTTTCCGTATTTCAGAGGTTTTGCTTGTTTCTTTTTGTATTTGATTGTCTCTACACATTTGGTGGTGTAAAATATCATGTGTTTAAAGTGTTTCACGTTTATGTGATACATCAAGAATCTATGTAATCCATTTCTCTAGGTGTCATCAATCAAGGTGCGTAATCTTGACGATTTATATATGGTCAGATGAAGTGACAATGGCATCAAGGTGTGGCATCAAACTGCCATTGTGTTGAGATCCATAAGGTTGAGAGAACTGGTTTCGTCAACTTAAAGAAACAGAAAATGACGGTAGATTGTCCAAATGTCATTCAGTGATACAACAGTTTCATGGGTCGCGTCGATCTGTTTGACGAGAACATTGGGTCTTTGGGAGTCAGTTATTATGGGAAAAAAATGTGGTACCTAGTGTTTCAATTTGGAATCGGCGCTGCCTGCAAAAATGCGTGGCAGCCACCTCCAAGGTAGCAATCACATACTGTGATTTCAGGAGAGGTGTGGTACATTACATCGTCACCCATAAAATTCCAGCTAAAAAAGCGTGAAGTTTGTCTTCGATCCACTGGATGAAGAGGAGGAATCAAAGTAAGACCTAAAAAACATTAAACAGTTCCCTGCTAGCAAAGGAGATTTAGATGAATGCCACAAGAACGCCAGGTTCATTGGTAAAGGCTGTGAGGTTGGTCTACACATCCATTGTTGGTATGACCACCATATTTCAATTGAAAATTTGTATATTCATACCTTCCAGAACTGTCCCATTTTTCATTTTTTATTACCATCCCAGTTTTCCATTCGAATAAAGCGTTTTCCAACTAATTTTTATGGTACTATTCCATACTAGTAACAGAGCCCTCTTAGTTGCGCTATTGCCCAATGCACCCTACAGGGTGCGGCCCTGTAGCAAATAATCAGCAGCAGCAGAAATAGCAAAAACTGTGTGTATGCTTCAATTAAAGACCAACACAAAAAAGAGAAAAAATTTCAAATTTTGACGGTAGGTCCCTTTTGGGCGCTGGAGGGTTAAAAAGAAAGGCATTTGGAAGAGGCAGATGGAATACCTTCATCATGTTGCACGGAGTAGGTATTTCCACAAGCACCGGGTTTTTCCACATTCTAAGCGGACTAGCGCCGTTTAAAATGGAAGAGGAACGAACCGTTTCTGTCATCCTCCAATTTGAAATGGAAAACATCTAAATTCATGAGTGAAACCTCCAATTTGACGTGAAAATGAAGAACGGTCGAGGTGGGCGTGGCCAAATCCACGCTTTTGGTCCTGGCGTTCCCCACTCAAGCAGCCGCATTCGCTCGTCATGAGTGGTGGCGAGGGCGTCCATGTTGTTTTGTGGTGCGTTCTCTCGTTATCATATCACTTATCATGTTGTTGTGTCTCTCGTTATCGGTTCGCTGTTGTTGTTTACGTTCGGTTTTGAAAAGTCTTTTGTGTTCTCGATTCTGTGAGGCCGTTTATGACTTTTGCATGTAATGGAAGAGAATAAGACAGTGCTAAAGGCTGAGACGATGATTAAAAGTGAAAGTGAAGAGACGTTTGATGATGACCTGTCTTCGTCACTCTGTCATGAAAACGAAAAAGTTTCGGTCAAAGAAGACTCTGCAAACAACGATATTGAAGAGAGTGATTCTGTAGGCAGTGAAGCTGTGTGGTCTCCTGAGTTGGAGTCATTTGTGCCGCGTGAAAAAAAGTTTGCGTGCGACGTTTGCCCCTTCAGAACTGAAAACTGGTACGATTTTCGGCGCCACAAGTCGACCCACAAAGGAGAGAAACGGTATGTTTGTGACATTTGTGGTTACAGTGTTAAAGTTCGAGAACGCCTGACTGTCCATAAGATGACGCACACAGGCGAAAAGCCTTTCGCTTGCAAACTTTGTGACCACAGAGCTAGAACTTCGAGTCACCTGAATACTCACATGAAGTTTCACTTCGGTGAAAAATCCCACGCCTGTACAATTTGCGATTATAGAACTGAAGTTATTGGTAATTTGAAGCGCCACATGAAGAAACACAGTGACGAAAAACCTTATTCATGTGACAGTTGTGATTACAGGGGTAAATGTCAATTCGAGTTAAGGAAACACATGTTGCTTCACACAGGCGAGAAGCCCTTCGCTTGTGCCAGCTGTCCTTACAGAGCAGTAGATCGGAATCGTATAACGGTTCACATGAGAAAGCACGTCGGTAAAAGCAACCGTTATGCCTGTAGTTTTTGTGATTATAGAGGACGAGCTGCTGGCAACTTGAGGGATCACATTATCAGTCACCACAGCGGCGATCAGCCTATTTCTTGTGATGTGATTGCAGAAGTCAAAACCGAAATCATCTGAGTATTCATATGAAATATCGAACGCCATGATTCAACGTCTGCTACTCGTGGTGAACTAATTTATCTTGTGAAACTGAAGAATTTAGTTTTTGTATTTTATTCAGACTTATTACATAATTACCTATTTTACTCTTAATTAATTTGGAGCATCGGACGTTTCCTGTTATTAATAAATTGTTTTTAACTTTTTAAATCCAAGAATGTTGTGAATCCTTTGAAAATTACTATAAACTTTTCTTGAATTTTGAACAATTTGGAAAATCATGCACTTGAGCAGTTGAGGAGCTACCACTTGAATCGGGTTTTTTTAAAATTATTAAGTCCACAAAAATTCCATTTAACCCCTGGTGTGTATAAAGTGTCTGACAGACACGAGGGAAATTTCAATGAAGTATTTTGACAGCAGTGAGCATCTTGAATGCGCTCAGAACCTGTCCCCACTTTATAGAAGGTTCCATTTCAAACCTTCAGCTGTGATCTAACCGCCACGAAAAGTACTTTGTTCCCTAGTTTCTGAAAACCACCGAGTCCCTCAGACACTTTATACACAGGCAACCAAAAACGCTGCAAATTATTACACAACGGTTTATTATTATTCTTTATAGATCACTCGTCTGCAAAGCCACCAACCATCCAACATGAAGAAAAACATCGATCGCATTTCGGTCAGCTAAAATTTGAACGGAGATTAGGCCTCTTTTGCGATTCACACTCGTGTTTCTGATTTATCGTAAGTCCAACCTTTAAATTCTCGTAGTGAGCGAACGGTTTGTCCTACAGGGCTCCGCGTGGTCTCAAAAATTCCTATACTCTCCTAAATTGATGGAGAAACAATACCTTTATATCAGAATTTTGATTTGTTATTTTCAATATAGAACCTTTGGAATCGACCAAGAAAAAAAAAAATTTTAACACCCCCTCAAAATTTGATGGTTTACGTTTCAAGGTACGTAGAATCCAAAAATCGAATAAAAATTTGGCCGTCCGAACGCCGTACGCGGCACTTTAGCCACTTAGCATTGACCGATTTTGATGAAATTTGGTATGTAGGCTCCATTTGGGGTCTAGTTGTGCCCCGAAGCTTTTGGTTGATGTAGGTCACTTCTAAGGGTTTCAAAATCAATTTTGAAAACGCCCTTACTCAAAACATTTCGATATAAAGGTATTGTTTTTCCTTCAATTTAAGATTCTATAGAATTTTAAGAATTTTTTGAGACCACGCGGAGCTCTGTAGGACAAACCGTTCGCTCCCTACGAAAATTTAAGGGTTTAGGTATATTGAAATATATAAATCAAAACACGAGTGTTAATCGCAAAAGAGGCCTAATCTCCGTTCAAATTAGAGCTGACCAAAATGCGATCGATGGTTGGTGATTTTGATTTTTTTTTTTCTTCTCTTCATATTGGATGGTTGGTGATTTTGTAGACGAGTGATCTATATAGAAAAATAATAAACCATTGTGTAATAATTTGCAGCGTTTTTATCTTCTTCTTCTCTATTTGGTTTATTTTGCTTCCGAGTCTACCAAGGTAGCGGAAGCTTTGTTTTCACTTTTCAAGGACGAAAAAAAAAAGTTCTCCAAAATCAAAATTTCCACTCACGTTTTGCGTTTTAGACCTTTCTGAACAATTTTGGTTCCGTGTCTGTCTGTCTGTCTGTCTGTGTGTCTGTCTGTCTGTCTGTCTGTGTGTCTGTCATGAATTCCTTGTAACGCGCATAACTATACGAAGTTATTGTCCGATTTCGATGAAATTTTCAGGGATTGTGCGGGTTGGTGTGTAGACGGTCCCCTATGAAAATCATCATCCCCGGAGTGATAGAAGCGACTGCGCATGCGCAAACGTGAATTCCTTGTAACGGCCATAACTTCTACATTTTCCATCCGATTTCAATGAAATTTTTAGGGATGTTACAGAATAATATTTAGATGGTCCCCTATGAAAATCATCACCTTCGGACTGATAGTAGCCACTGCGCATGCGCAAACGTAAATTTCCTTGTAACGGCCATAACTACTACATTTTCCACCCGATTTCGATGAAATTTTCAGGGATTATGTGGATTAGGTTGTAGATAGTCCCCTATGAAAATCATCGTCCTCGGACTGATAGAAGCGACTGCGCATGCGCAAACGTGAATTCCTTGTAACAGCCGTAACTTCAACTGTCCCCCAGGGGTCGCGGGTTCGAATCCCAGCCGAGGCTAAGTATTTTTTTTGATCCAATCACATACATCTACTCACTTAATTTTTCATCCGAATTTGATGAAATTTTCTAGGATTGTCCAGATTAGCGTGTAGATGGTCCCCTATGAGGGTAGTGGAAGGTACTTAGAGATTCGTGTTTTGAGATTAACAACTATGCATCTGATCATCTATATAATCGGGTTATGGATACGAGGAAGCTATGTGCCACACCCACTTGGCAGACGTTTTTTCAATAATGAGCCTTTGGAATCGACCAAGAAAAAAGAAGTTTAACCCCCCCCTCAAAATTTGTTGGTTTACGTTTCAAGGTATACGTTCAATCCAAAAATAATAAATATAAATAATACGGAATATTATGAATAAAAATTTGGCCGTCCGTTGGCCGTAGGCAAGTTTATTTACACAATAAACCTTTGTGTAATAATTTGCAGCTTTTTTCTATATAGATCACTCGTCTGCAAAAAACACGGCTTTGCCATTGTTACCACCAACCAACTTGAAGAAAAACATCGATCGTATTTCGGTCAGCTAAACTTTTTTTTTCTCTTCATATTGGATGGTTGGTGATTTTGTAGACGAGTGATCTACATAGAAAAATAATAAACCATTGTTTAATAATTTGCAGCGTTTTGAGTTAGCGCGTTTTCAAATTTCATTTTTCAACCCTTAGAAGTGACCTACATCAACCAAAATCTTCGGGGCACAACTAGACCCCAAATGGAGCCTACTAATCGGTCAATGCTAAGTGGGGAAAGTGCCACGGACGGCCAAATATTCACAAAATATCCGATTTTTCAATGTTTTGGTTCCTTTATAGCCTAGTAATTGTACCCTAACTATGAAATTGAGGGGACATTATCAACATAGCTCTGTATTTTCATGAATTAAGTATTCTTTGTGCCACCATGGAACAAATTAGTGGTGCCAGGACACCAGAAACCGCACATTTCTGGTTTATTGTGTGTTTCACCTTGAACACGGATGTGAACTTCTGGAGATTACCCACCATTGCAGGAGTGGTGTGGGGGGTGGAGACACAAATTCCCATGTTGGGTATCGTAGATCATAGTTTTTGAAATTCGGTTCAAATTAGACTTCTTAAGAATCCCGTAGACTACTTGTGAGTAAGTCTAATTAGTTTCTCTTAACTAATAAAATGTTGGTATGACGAAAAATATATTAATCATCAATCATGTCAAACAACTCCAAAACAACTTTACAGTTGCTGCGTGTCTGTCAGAACCTTTGTACACTGGGAGTCCATCAGGGGGTTTATTCACACCAGGGGTTAATTGTTTTTCATCATAAATTCCTTTTCAAAGCATGCGAATGAGGTCTCAGAGTAGAAATAACTTTTGAAAATCCATGATTTTATTCAATAGCGACATACAGGAAGTTTTTTTTTTCATTTCCCACAAGTTTAGTTGCAAGGACTTACGCCCTTTTAAAAAAACCCGATTTACTTCTTCTTTCCATCAATTTGTTGGACGATCCAAATCTTTGGAATTTAATGACCTTGAAGACAGATGACCTGAATGACCTTGAAATGAACTTGAATGCCCTGTTTGAGTTATTTGGACAGCTCGATTCGTTCGTTGAACTTTGAAATGAGTGATGACTCCTGATATCAAATCGGTATTCGAAGCAGCATGCTCAGGATTAGTAGGTACGACATGTGTGCGTTGTCTGGCGTAAAGCCCGAAATCAGCGTCAAAACTCCCTAAGATATCAACGATTTTGATTTTTTAAAATTATATGAGGTCAAAATGGCAGATAGTTCAACTTCTTCTAAAATGAGATTTCAGCACTCCATGTCAATAATTGAAAAGCAGGTGCAAATGGTTTTATATAGTGTTTTTAGGGAGATCTCAAAATCGATCTACCAGGTTGTCGTCGACCCATGTAACAAGTTTGGCTGACAAATTCCGCGCACTTTTGTTGGTAGTCTTGTTTTGTAGTTATACGCCCTTCTTCAAGAGAACATAATGTTTCACCGATAAGTTTCAGCTTGAAATCCCTTCCCTATCGTCAGTATTGAGAAAGCAAACAAAACTCTTCTTAACTTTTTCGAGATTTTTTCCAAGAATCCTTTGATGAAATACGCAGGACATATTTTTTTGCACGCATTACCTATCTTATCAACAGACAATTTCCAATGTTCACAATTTGTTTTCTGAAAATTTTTCTAAACGCCTCAATGGGGAAGTTGCCTCAATTTTAGATTCTGTAAATTCAAGTCAAATCCTATAATAGGGCCCTAGAATAACGTTTAACACTAGGAATAACCAAGGGGAAAAAATTACCGTAGGAGAAAATGCCTAAACAAGTGAAGCCTCTGTTACAAAACACCGCGAAAATCGAGGAATATTGTTGACGTCATACGAAAAAAAAGAAAAAAAATGACGCGAAAACAACGACAACAGACAGAGTTCTAGCACCGCTACACAAAACGATCCAGTGAAATGGCTACTCGAATAATGTGATTCAAATCTTGAAACTAAATAAGAGAAGATGAAGACTAATAATGCTTGATAAACTAGTAGGTAGAATCGTATTGTAAAAAAGTGAGTAATATTGTTTATTTTGGTCACTTTTGTGTCTTGAGTTCTGCGTTCTGCCCTCCTTCCTAGTTCACACACTCTTGTGTTAATCCTTGTAAGCTAAAAGTTCGTGTATGTTCCGCTTCTGTGGTAAGCGCCACAGAACCTCCTTTGAAGTCAGATTGGTAGAATATCCGTTACGTTTCAAACATGGCTGCCTCTTACACATTGCCACCACATTTAAAATTTCCATCTTCCTTAAATTCTCTAAATTTTTTGGAGCAGCTCACTATGGTTTTATTCCATAAAAATAAACCCTCATTCGAAAAAAAAAATGTGAGGCAAATTCCCCATTAGCTTCATAACGGAATTAAAAAGTTTTTTCGGGGTTCTGAAGGTGATAAAGAAAGAAATCAGAACCAACACCAATTGTTGGCGTAGAAATAGGATTGCGAGCTGCAGATACAAGGAATTCAAACGTATCCGTACGTCGCATGCGAAACTTGTGCTTTCTGTTTCTAAAACCTTTTGCCAAAATACATTCTGTGACCCATCCGAAGGCATCAGTGAACAGTTCATTAATTTTTGTCTTACTAGAGTATTTATAGCTAATAGTTATTTGAGTTCGTGTTACTAACCATCCATTGATCAATAGTGTGAAAAACAATCTTGAAAAGCTTGGTTGCAATGGGGTGTGCGCATGGGCCGGAAAAACTGTTTATTGATATTTTGAATGTAAACTAGACCTCATTCTAAGTACGTACCTAAGTACATATGCCGATCGAGTACATCCAAGGACATCAGGTATTGTATTGTTCAAGTCGTATTAGACGTAATCAGAATATTGCGAAAAGATCTGCTAATTTCTCACTGTACATTATAGGAATCTACGTATAATTCATAATCATGACATGTCATCAACATCATTGTCTCGCATTTGCACCAAAGTCATGAACGTTTGCCAAGTGGGTGTGGCATATAGCTTCCTCGTATCCATTAAAAAAAATTTATTGGCATTAGCATAAGCTATACAGTCAAAGGGTAATAACAAAATATTCAATTACTTGTGTAGGTAACTTAATTGGTTACTAAATGTACACATCACATGCTTGTATATAGTCATACATCATTTTGTATACATTGATATTCCTAGATGACAATAAATTTTCATAATTTACAGGGGATTCTGTAGAGGTCGATAGGATGCACAACCCGGTTACATGGAAAAACCGATGCATAGTAGTTGATTTCAAAATTTCAATTTTTTTTTCATGATTTCAATATCTAAGTACCTTACATTGTCCTCATAGAGACCATTCACACGCCAGCCCACATAATTCTTGAAAATTTCATCGAATTCGGAAGAAAAATGTGGAAATTATGGCTTATTTTACGTTTGCGCATGCGCAATGGTTACTATCGGTCCAGGGGGTGGTGATTTTCCTAGAGAGCCATCTACCTACATGCCAACCCTTACAATCCTGAAAATTTCAACGCAATTGGGAAATAACTTAGTAAAGTTTTGCCCGTTACAAGGATTTCATGATAGACAGACTGACTCGCGGTTAGAAAGACACGGAACCAAAATGAAGGCCTGAAACGTAAATCGAGAGTGAAAATTGTGAGTTTGGAGAACATCTTTTTTCCTACCTTGAAAAGTGAAAACAATGCTTCCGTTATCTTGAATTTGAGAATTTATCATCCGTGGGAATAAGTAAATTGGTAATCAAACAACAATCTGAGTCTACCAAGGTAGCGGATGGTTAAAGTTGAACAAAAAATGTTCTCCAGAATCAAAATTTCCACTTTTGTTTTCGTTTTAGGCCTTCGGAACAATTTTGGTTTCGTGTCCGTATGTCTGTGTGTCTCTGTCTGCCACAGCCATGTGTCTGTGGCCATAATTTATACATTTTCCATTCGAATTTGATGAAATTTTCAAAGATTGTGCGGGTTTACGTGTGGACGGTCCCCTATTATGGTTACTAAGGGACGTTATGGTTATTAAGGGACTTAGAGATTTATGTTTTGAGAGTAGCCACACCCACTTAGCAGACTTTTTAAAGGTGTTACCTACTACTCTATTTGATAACTGTTAGTCGTTTTACTTTCATTAAACTAGCCAGTACTTGTGTAATAAACACAACATCATTAATAAAATGATGTGGAGTGTGCTTGTTTTCTTAGCCTTGAGTATGTTAATTTAACCAAATTTGTGGTATTTTGGACATCTCCTAAGAACAACGTCTTTTGAATGCGTCGCCGTCACAAGCATCCTTCCTAAACTCGGGGTGCCCTGTTTTTTTTTCTTTTCTAACGACCTGGGGATTTTTTCTCTGCCTGGGGATGGTGCTCTTGTTCTTTTCCACTTGCATCACCAGGTCCTTGTTGAGTGCTGCTACCTTGAGGCCAGGTGTGCCAACTGCGCTCAAGTCGCCCTCCACTGCTGACCCTACCTGCCACCAAGTCCCTTCGTTTCTTCCTTCGGCCTCTAAAGAGTTCGATTCTATTTGTTCATGGGATATAACCTACTTACTTAATTACAAGTACCTTCCGCATTATGGTAGGCACCTCCCTAATTTCTTCTGAATTTATCACACTTTGAGGAATCAATATTTTCAGCTACCTACCTACCTAGTTTAGATCCTTTAGAGTAGTCTCTCAGGACTTGAAAGGAACGTTTAAAGTAGGGGAAGGTGCCTGGTATGGGGAGGGTAATGGTTTTTAGCCCATAAAGTTTTGCTTATTTCAGTTTTTCAGATTCCTTTGTGAACCAAAATGCAGCAAATTTATCTAGCTAAGTGATCCACACCAAAGTTTTTTGAAATGTTCATTTGGAGCTGAAGTATAACACAATTTTTGAAAAAAGTTAAATCTCCCCATACCACGCAACCATTCAGGTTGTATGAAGGGATAGGTCCCCTACACTGGAGAGAGGGGGCAGGTTGAATGGGGAGCTCTATTTTGGGGCTTTAATTCTTAGAATATCACTAAATCTTCCAGATATTTTCATGAAATAACAACATAAATTAAGTAGAGGGGGCAAATAAATCATAGAAAATGGTTTCAACTGTTTATTTTCTCAAAATTGCGTTAGGAACTTACAAAAACAGCCTTTACAAATGACTACGTCACTAAAATACTTGATTCAGACTTCAAAGTCCATGCATAACGTCCTAATAAAACTATTTTTCACAACCATTATAAATCAGACTTCTTTAATTCCATTGAATGGACTTGAACATTCATTTATTATGAACATGTTTAGGAAATTGCAAAAGACATATTCACTCCCCATATTCGGGGACACATTACTTTTCAGAAAACATGGCGTTTTGGCCGCAAATCGAGAGCTAGAAACGTCTACTACCGCTTAAAAGATGCAGAAAGAACGCCTCTAAATACATTCACACTGACACAATTATTCATCCTTAAGCTAAATTTGCTACAGGTTTCGTAAGCGAGGTCAAATATTGTTTTTGAAATGAAGAATAAACTGTTTGACTTACATCATCCGAAAGCTACGTCAGTGGACGCCACATGTTCGCTCTGACCGAAGGGCTGCAACTAGGGAACACACTGAGGTCACCCTCACCTACCGGAATCGCCGTAGAGCAGGGAAACTCGCGCCTCCCCATACTAAGGATACCCCCATAATAGGCACCTTTCCCCCTACTTGATTGTTTGCCCGAATATGAATACATTAGAAGAAGAAATCATACGAATCAGGTTCCTACTTCAAAATCTTGGGAGTTGAGGTATAATGGGCGATATAATTTCAAATGTATGAAAAAACGTACGTGATTGTCGGGGATGCCGACGAAGAAAATTGTGTGGAAAGGAGAAGACCTCACATTTCAAAGGACTTTATTAACGCAAACATGAAAATTTTACTAACAATTGATGACACTAAGCAAATTTGTGTCCAGAAAACAACTTTACTGGACTTCAAATACAAAATAACTGACTGATATGGCCTTTTTAAAGTACAAAACGGGAAATTATTGACAGCTCAAAAAAAGGCATATCTGTAAGTTATTCTGAACTTAAGTCAAGTTGAATTGTTTTCTAGCCATGATGACTGTTTACTTAGGACCGCACTTTGGTCAGCTAAAATTTGAATGGAGGTTATGAACTGATTCACGTGTTCCTCATGAAAACCGAAAGGATGGTCCTACAGAGTGGTCTCATTCAATTCTAAAAGTTCAATACTATTTTAATTCGAAGAAAAAACAATACCTTTATATCGAAAGTTTTTTGGAGTTGGAGCTCTTGGTGGTCTCATTCGATTCTAAAAATTCAATACTATTTTAAGTTGATGAACAAACAATACCTTTATGTCAAGAATTTTTTTGCTTGGACGTTTTGACAATTTCAGCCCTTATTTTTCAACCCTTAGAAGTGACCTACATCAACCAAAACCTTCGGGGCACAACTAGACCTCAAATGGAGCCCACATACCAAATTTCATCAAAATCGGTCCATGGTAACTAAGTAAAGTGACGCGTACGCGATGAACGGCAAAATTTTTATTCGATTTTAGGATTCTACGTTCCTTGAAACGTACTTAAACCAACAAATTTTGAGGGGAGTTGCATTTTTTTCTTGGTCAATTCCAAAGGTTCATTATTGAAAATAATAAACGAAAATTAATGTTAAATAGGTGGTAACGTTTTTAGTGCTCACCATGCGCTATTGCAGTTCGTCAAATATTGATGAAATTTGAGGAGCTTCTGCCTTGAAAATGTCATAATAATCGGACCATGATTTTGAGTAGTTATGTCCCGAATAAGAAATTGATCAAAATTGTCCAGAAAGCACTGAAACACATAATGCAAGTGATCATTTTGATTTTAAAGGAACCACATTTTCTCAAGTGCTGCACAAATACAAAAAGAGTTTTGAGAATAGGGAAAACTTGAGCCCTGAAAAATACCTTTAGATTACACATGAAAGGTGTTACTATCTGATAGTAATATACCTATCTTCATCAAAGATAAATTTTTGTGCATTTTTTCGTCACCTCAATAAGTCTCTTGCATTAGTATGCTAGATTCACTTCAGCTGGCCTACATTCCTTAGTGAAGAGCTATCGATGTCGATAAATTCGTAGATTGTGACTGCCACTGTGATTATTAAACATGCCAATCCGATCCATTGCCATTAGTGGCATCAATCACGCGGTTACGTCCAAATACTAGGACCAATCACTGGAGCTCTAGATACGTCCGGTTCGAACGTCCCTTTAAGAGATAAATTAGGTCGTTGAGATAGAATTGACCCTCGGGGTCAACATGATGTTCCTTCGCCACTCAGTCACGCACTCGCCTCCCAACACATCCCGATCTTTGTATCAGAAGAGATGCTGATTGGTCGGAAAGGGAATTTGTATAGAAGTATCCATCGAGGCAGATGGTGCCACGCGTGCTGCTTCAACCGTTCATTGACTCTTTCCTATCGTGGTAACTAGACAGATTACCAGGCCGTTGCCCCTTGCTAGGCTTTGCCTTACATTTTGAAAACTTTCATTGGAAACAATAATTTTGCTGCCTCACTTTGCAGTCCAGTATATATTCACTGCATTTTGACCTAGGAAAGGTGGTGTAAAAGATTTTATTTATTGAAGAGGGTTCGGTACCCAAAAGTTTTTTTTTTTTTTTCGTTTTTCCGAATACATTTTGGTTTATTATTTTCAATAATAAGCCTTTGGAATCGAGCAAGAAGATAAAAATTTTAACCCCCCCTCAAAATTTGATGTTTTACGTTTCAAGGTACGTAGAATACGAAAATCGAATAAAAAAATTTCCGTCCGTCCGCCGTACGCCGTACGCCGTACGCGGCACTTTTCTTAGCAACACTGGACCGATTTGGTTCAAATTTGGTATATGGGCTCCATTTGGGGTCTAGTTGTGCCGCGAAGCTTTTGGTTGATGTAGGTCACTTCTAAGGGGTGAAAATTAAGGGTTGAAATTTTCAAGAGTGCCCTAGCTCGAAAACTCTCGAAATAAAGGTATCGTTTTTTCACCAATTTTAAATAGTATTGAATTTTTAAAAATTTTTGAGACCACCCGGAGCTCTGTAGGACAAACCGTTCGGTCCCCACGAGTAATTGAAGGTTTTCCTTCGATAAAACAGAATCATGATTGTGAATCGCAAAAGAGGTCTAATCTCCATTCAAATTTTATCGGACTAAAATGCGATCGCTGTTCATTTCTTCGATTTGTATACAGTTTTGCCTTCTGCGTAACCAGTAATCAAATTTCCATATGAAGCTTTCTATTTTTCCAATCGAGTGTGAAGCGTTTAGTTCTTTCTAATAAACTTGATTGTGAAGGTGTGAAGCCAGTATGGTGTGGTAGGTAGTACCTTGCTGGTAGGTAAAAAAATGTTGGTTGGTAAAAAAAATGTTGGTGGGTAAAAACCGCTGCAAATTATTGCTCAAAGGCTCTTCAGATCACTGATCAGCTGAGTGAGCTCCGAAGCCATTTTCAATCCTATTGAACGCAGGAAGCAGAAATTTGAGAGGGAAGGTCAAGGGAGAATACAGATGGTGGTAGGTGCTATTGATGGAGAACCAGTGATCTATACAGAAGGGTGATCTATACATAAAATAATAAACCTTTGAGCAATGATTTGCAGCGTTTTTTTATTAAACTAGATTACATTGAGATCATTTTGAGACCAACCGTACTTTCTGACTGATATTTCGGAAGTTACAGATTTTCAAAGCTGGTAACCTCCGGAAAAGTAAATGCGTACAGCATTTGCAGTGACAACCGAGCACAACTTTGATATATCAACTATATCAATTACCGTAGTAAAACTCGTCATACTCCTCCATGTTATTCAATTTCTTAGAATATGCAGATCTACTACGCTGGCCGAATTCAAGATCGCCTTAACCCTAGAGTGATAGACTACGTAAAAATTACGTAATGAGTGGGGAAATGAGACCCCTACAATCCCCCCTCTCGGCCTTCTTAACTGGGCCTCCTCCAGTGCCATCGGTACCTAGCAGTGAAATGACCTTTGTGGTGTCAAGACCTCATCTCGACTTCTTCCCTTCAGGATCTTGATTTTCCATAACGCCTACACGTCAAAGATACGTAGTCTACTATTTGTTGAAAATTATTTGAAGTCCCTCCCTGCCAACCATAGGTACCTACAACCTACTAGGGAATTTTTGAAAACGTCAACCCTTCGATTCCCTTTGGTTGGTGGTTGGGGTTGAAATTTTCAAAAATTCCCTAGTAGGTACCTACGGTTGGCAGGGAGATCCCTCCCAACAGAAGGGTGGTCTATACAGGAAAATAATAAACCTTTGTGAAATAATTTTCAGCGTTTTTCTATAACATCTATATTATAAAAAATTCGAGAATGAAGCACACCTTTCCTCCACATCTCAAAATAGCAAGAGATTTCTCTTTTTTCTCAAATTTTCATTCATTTTCTCTTTCAAAATATTTCAAGCATAATGTATTCATTTCAAAACATTTAAGTATTTTATCGAGTAAGTATAATATATTATCAAGAGTAAAAATCGAGTTTTGGATGTGATATAAGAACATTTATGTGATATAATTAAGGTATTCATAGCTTCTTTTTAGAAAACATTATTTTATATATCAACATGTAAAGGTAAATACTAAGAAGAATGAGTTTATGTTCGTTTTTTGTTGAATGAATGCAAAATATATGACCATTTTGTGTTGAAAATATTTTTTCGTTTTACACGTCATTTTTACGTAGTCTACTAATAACTGTGTGTTATTAGTAGACCCAGCAAATTCCCACATTTTTCAGAGCGTGCAGTTGAAAATTCACCAAGAATTCAATGTTGATTATCTTTGGAGCTGTTGGAGCTAGCGATTTGAAACTTAGAACACAAACTCAGTACAGTTATATGGGCTTCTTTAGGGGTTTAGTAGTGTTTCGAAGCTTTTGGTTGATGTCAGTCACTTCCAAGGGTTGAAAAATAAGGGCTGAAATTGTCAAAACGTCCTAGCTCAAAAATTCTTGGTATAAAGATATCGTTTGTTCATCAACTTAAAATAGTTTTTGAATTTTTAGAATCGAATGAGACCACCGGTATATCCCACCACATACCACTGGTATCTTACCTACAAATACCTACCTGGAAGCGGAAGGATCAGACACCTTGGCGTGAAATCGATATCAAAAGACTTGAACGCATCAACCGGGTTAGATTCACAATTCACGTCATGACCTCGTAGTGGTCATATCGGAATAATAATAGCTTTGGAATTGGCTCAGTAAACAATAACATGAAAGGAGAAACCGCAGGAAGAGGTTTTTCCTGCCGATTTGTCCTTGCCTCCGGTCATAAATTAATGTCTTCACAAAAGAAAAACCTGGGTAGGTTAGATATAGCTTCGGGCTTACTGCCGACCTACTGCAGCTTATTATTCGTGTTCGAAGTTTATTGTTGACTTCCTTACCTATCATATTATTGCCATTGTTAATCGTGATCACGTCAAACCCGTTTACCTTATCTGTTTGACCTCGGCTTCTGTAAAAGAATCATTGTGCAAAATCGACTGAAAAGCGCAAAATCTCGAGGTTTCAAAGGTCCCTGGGCGCCTGAGGCGGATATTTTTCACAAGCGAGATTAGTTTTTTTGAGAAAGCTGAACGTCGATCTTTGGCATTGTGACGTTTCCTGAGGCCATAGATTGTATTTTTAAATCTTGCGTAACATCAATCTGACTATGAAAACAAAGGCAGATGAAGGCTGGAGAGATATCGAGGACTCCGTTGAGACTAAAAGAACGATTAGCAGCCGATGAAATTAGTTCACTGACCGAAAGATAAAAGCCTTCTAAGCGAATAAATTGGTAAAGAGTGGTGTAAACGATAATAATTGTACTGCTCATCTTTACAGATTCAACAATTAACTATAGAAATTTAATATATACTCAACCTGCCATTAATAGGTATTCTCGAGTGAGCACCATCATAAATTTGGAAATTCAGACGATCTTCAAATACCGTTAAGTAGGTTAAGTGCGTCCTGGAACAGTACTAAATAAATGATGGGCTTTGAAGTTCTATAACCCTAAGAAAGTAAGAAACTAGAAAAGAAAGCATTTTGAGCATACGGTTGTTCAATTTCTTATCAAGCTTGCTCCTCACAATAACTCTGATGAATATTTTGAAGCTAAATAAATACAATTAAAGGAGCAAAATCGAATTCTGATTTATTGATCTGTGTTTTAGTTATGCTGTGATGCTACCTGAGGAATATTTAAGAAAGTACATAGTTCAGCCTTGCTCAGATCTATTTATGTATTTATTTAGTTTACACTGTGATCTCTCTTGTGATTGAAGTAACCTTGCTTAGATTTGAGGATATGAGCCATTAGCACATTACGAACTCGGCCGATGCCTAGCATGTGTATACGGTCTGGAAGCCGCCATGATGGGTGGGTCCGGGCCCGGCTGGGTACCCCTGCCGGGCTCCGCTGCCTTAGCGTCTTTGAGGCTTTGCTTCCGAGTCTACCAAAGGTAGCGGAAGCTTTGTTTTCACTTTTCAAGGACCAAGGAAAAGTTCTCCAAAAATCAAAATTTCCACTCGCGTTTTACGTTTTAGACCTTCCTGAACGATTTTGGTTCCGTGTTTGTCTGTATGTCATGGATTCCTTGCCAAAGCCATAACTTCTACAATTCGCATCCGATTTCGATGAAATTTTCAGGGATTGTGCGGGTTGGCGCGTAGATGGTCCCCTATGAGGGTAGTGGAAGGTACTTAGGAATTGATGTTTTGAGATCAACTACTATGCATCGGATCATCTATACAATCGGCTTATGGATACTAGGAAGCTATGTGCCACACCCACTTGGCAGACGTTTTTTATCTTCTTCTTCTCTTTTTGGTTTATTATTTTCAATAATGAGCCTTTGGAATCGACCAAGAAAAAAAAGTTTAACCCCTCCCCCCCCCCTCAAAATTTGTTGGTTTACGTTTCAAGGTAAGTTTAATCCAAAAATCGAATACAAATTTGGCCGTCCGTCCGCCGCACAACGTACGCGAGTTTATTTTAGGGATGGGTATCGATACTCGATATTTCAAAATATCGATACTTTCGTACCGATACTCGATATTTTAGTATCGATACTGCAATATCCGATATTTTTGGATATCGATACTTTGGATCCGATATTTATAAATATCGAATATCGATACTTTTCTCGCGGAAAATATATCAAAGTAGCTCAAAAATGAAGATGGTAGAGAGGATTTTGGGTCATCACTCTTTGGTTGCATAAATAACGTTTATATCATGGAAAAAATCACTCTGCTTGGACTCTAAATAGTGAAAATTGAATAAAAGTTGTTGAAAAAATTATTTTTCTTGAGAAAATTGGATAGTTTGTGACACTAAAGTATCGATACTCGATATTTTAAAATATCGATACTCATGGCCAACGATACTTGGGATATCGATACTCGGATACGATACAGTATCGATACAAAATATCGATACTTTTATAACGATACCCATCCTTAGTTTATTTACGCAATAAACCTTTGTGTAATAATTTGCAGCGTTTTTCTATATAGATCACTCGTCTGCAAAAAACACGGCTTTGCCATTGTTACCACCAACCAACTTGAAGAAAAACATCGATCGTATTTCGGTCAGCTAAACTTTGAACGACCTAAATGCGATTCACACTCGTGTTTCTGATTTATCGTAAGTCCAACCCCTAAATTCTCGTAGGGAACGAACGGTTTGTCCTACAGGGCTCCGCGTGGTCTCAAAAACTTCTATACTATCTTAAATTGATGGAAAAACAATACTTTTATATCAAAATTTTTTGAATTAGGGCGTTTTCAAAATTTGATTTTGGAACCCTTAGAAGTGACCTACATCAACCAAAATCTTCGGGGCCCAACTAGACCCCAAATGGAGCCTACATGCCAAATTTCATCAAAATCGGTCAATGCTAAGTGGGGAAAGTGCCGCGTACGGCGGACTGACGGCCAAATTTTTATTAGATTTTTGGATTCTACGTACCTTGAAACGTAAACCAACAAATTTTGAGGGGGTGTTTAAAAAAAATTTCTTGGTCGATTCCAAAGGTTCATCATTGGAAATAATAAACCAAAATACAAGTTAATTGCCATGCATCAAGCTATCATTATAGTAGACTTCTACTATCATTATAGTAGGCTTCTCGTAGTTCACAGTTCTTTTTGTCATTAGGGTGCTGGGTGACAACTAACTCTGGTAGTTAACCTGAAATCTCTGGTGCGTGGGAAAGAACTTGACGACATTCTGTTGGTGTTGAAACTGATCAGCCCAGAAATCTATCGCTCCATCTTCGATTTGTCCCGTTTCCTGTCTCGACGAGAGTGATTTTCTTCACTCCAGACACCTTCGTCAGTCCTGTGTCTAATCTGGGTGACGACGACACTTCGTCACGTTGAGCTGTTCCCGAACGGGACAAACGAGGTACCGATAGTTCACGGCAGGTGGGTATTGAAATGGCGATCTCATTGATCAAGTGGCACTCCTACGTGCGTCCCACAGTGACTCGGGGAACCGGTAGACTTTTCTAGGACAGGACCCTGTGACCTGGTCCACATCACACGACCATGAACGAGTACCCGGCTGTTGTCAAATTGCGATGATTCCAACAAAACTCGGAGCTCGATTTGTCCATCGGATCTCGTGTAATTTTTCTCGGAAAATTTCACGAATAATACGAATTTGAGTTTGTTTTGCATAACTATTGATGACAGAGAAGGTTTTCGTTTGTGTAGTAGATCGCCCAACATCAAAATTGTCTCTCACATTAGGGTGAAGGCACCAGTTTCAGACACTGGTCCAGTATCAGAAATTTGCAACTTCAAATCCACAAAATTAGAGTTCCCACCAGGGAACCGGTAGACTTTTCTAGGACAGTACCCTGTGACCTGGTCCACATCACGTGACCATGAATGAGTGAGTACCCGGTTGTTGTCAAATTGCGATGATTCCAACAAAACTCAGAGCTCGATTTGTCCATCGGATCTCGAGGCATTTTTCTCGGAAAATTTCACGAATAATACGAATTTGAGTTTGTTTTGCATCACTATTGATGACAGAGAAGGTTCTCGTTTGTCTAGTAGATCGTCCAAAATGAAAATTGTCTCTCACATTAGGGTGGAGGCACCAGTTTCAGACACTGGTCCAGTATCAGAAATTTGCAACTTCAAATCCACAAAATTAGAGTTCCCACCAGGGAACCGGTAGACTTTTCTAGGACAGTACCCTGTGACCTGGTCCACATCACGTGACCATGAACGAGTACCCGGCTGTTGTCAAATTGCGATGATTCCAACAAAACTCAGAGCTCGATTTGTCCATCGGATCTCGTGTAATTTTTCTCGGAAAATTTCACGGATAATACGAATTTGAGTTTGTTTTGCATCACTATTGATGACAGAGAAGGTTCTAGTTTGTGTAGTAGATCGTTCAAAATGAAAATTGTCTCTCACATTAGGGTGAAGGCACCAGTTTCAGACACTGGTCCAGTATCAGACATTTGCAACTTAAAATCCACAAAATAAGAGTTTCTAACGGTTTTGAGGATTTTCCATGGTAGTTTGGTGCAAGCAAATCATTCTAGTAGACTGTTGTGAAACCACGAGCTCAGAAAAGATTGTTGCAGTTTTGGGGACGGTTATCGTAGGGAACTTTCAACGGCGAGGTTTGCAAACAATGTGGCCAAGAAGTGACCAGCTTTCTCCTGTTATATTTGCCCGATTCTTCCGTTACCATTAAATTTTTTTCGCTTTATTTTCATATTAGTATCCTGTGGTATTGATAGATTGCGAAATTTTGTTCGGAATGACAATACTATGACCGAATACTGAGGGTGTCTGATACCGGATTCCAAATGGGGCCATTTTCAGTATCAGACAGGGTGTGTCTGATACTGGTCATTTCGACAAATCGACGTTTTTTGGTTTTTTACGTTTATTTTTAATTTTAAAGGTTTGAAACTCACAGCCACCCCAATCATAAAACCCATTATCATACAGGGGTGTCTGATACTGGTATTCAACGATGTCTGATACTGGTACTCGGCTTTGGTTCAATTCAATGATTTTTCTTTTACTAAGTCGCGACTGTATAAGTACAGGAATTTAGGTGTGATAGTAACAAACATCAACGGACAACATCAAAAACGAACGAAACAACATCAGAAGGACTTCCTCGTCACTTCCAGATCCTGAGCGCTGAACTGACAGCGATTATGATCGGAATTGAGTGGGGGATAATCAACCATCGTGGAGAAATCCTTATTTTGACTGACTCCCAATCATCGTGTGCCGCATTGCAGTGTATACACGCAGGAACAAAGGATAATCATATATTAATCCAAATCACCAAACTACTGTTAGAGAATAGACAAAGAGTTACGGTGCAATGGATACCCGGACATGTATCAATCAAAGGAAATGATTTGGCTGACAGTGCGGCGAAGAGCGGCTCCCTACAACCCCCTGAAGAACACCTACGCATTTTAACGGTCAGTGACGCCATCCTAGCAATGCGAAAAGAGCACATCAAGGAATGGCAAAGAGAATATGACACCGTCTCGTTGGAAAAAGGATACTACCACTACCAGATACAGCCAGCTGTCTGTAAAAAACCATGGTTTATAGGGAAACCATTGAAAAGAACCGAAGTGGTACAGTTGGTGAGGATGCGGACGGGACATGAACAGACGAATAGAAGTCTTCATAAAATAAAAGTAGCCGATTCACCAGAGTGCGACCATTGCGACGGCGTAGAGGACGACGTGGAGCACAAAATCGTGGAATGTCCATTCTATGACGAAAAAAGGAGCAGATGGGGTGGAGTACTCCGCGAAAAAGAGCTGAAAATTATTTTGAAGGAGGGGAAAATAGAGGACTTGAAAAACCTTATCAATTTTATTAAAGAAGCAGGGATTCATTTGTAATGTTTTAATTGTTGTAAAATTTGTAATTTATAATAATTTAATTTAGCTGGCTTGATGTGTTGTCGTCTACAATACAATGTCATTAAAGAAGGGAAAAAAAAGTGTGATAGTATTGCCTTTTGGCCCGTTATCTAAGGCCTCATTATGAAGTACGATTATTCCATTCCTATTTGCAAATTATAACTAAGAAATATTCGTCAGGGCGTTTGAAAGAAAAGGGTCTTTTAAGAAATAATTCAATTTACCTTAACAAAGGAATATATGTGATGATTTTTTCTATTTTATACTAAAAGCGTCTGTACTAAATCAAATAAAAGTTTACTCAATAAAAGAGGTTTTTTTAAGGAGTTTGATTGAACTGTCTGATTGTGGACCTGAATGGCGTCTGATACTGGTGCCGTTCAAATTTCTCCGTGTCTGATTCTGGACCTGAAGGGTGTCTGATGCTGGCGCCATTCAAATTTCTTCGTGTCTGATACTGGTGCAAAAACATGGCTCCGGAAAAACCATATTAAATCCCAAAAACAAAACAATCCTTCGATTTCCAAGTCTTTGACATGAATCCAGACCCTTGATCTAAGTGGATATAACCTAGAATCCCAAAGGTGGAGAAAATGTTTGTGAGTATTGATTGTGGCGAAGGACAGACGATGAAACCAATATTAAATTGTTTTATTGAACATATATTTTGGTAACTATCAGCAAAACCATCAATAATTATTAGGGAAATTATGACTCACGGTTCGGAATTCATCGATGGTACTCTTTATGTTACAACTTTTGAAATAATCATTCTACACAAATGAATTTTTCATGTGTCACTGCCCACCCAACTTGGCGAACTGTTTTGATCTCCGTTGTAAACTAAGCTCTTTCTACTCAATAATCTCATTACATTATACCTACATTGGAAAACCCCTAGAATTAAATGGTATGAATACATAACTCAGGTAATTGAAAAATGGAGTGTCTATTGATACAATCATAAATTAGTTCGTGTCAATCTGTGTTTCTAATATGTCAAGCTTTGGTTGAACCGATTTTTATGGGGTTGTTTGTTTATGTTTTCCAACCAAGACCCATTGAATTCCTAACAATTAATGAATACATTGGATCAGAATCTTCCTAGCCATCTTGAAACAGAGGTGTTTCTTAGTGACTAATTGCTGGTAGGTACACCCGATGAGAGCAGAGTAGGAAACACTCGTGCAAGGAACATCAAGTTTAATGAGGGCCATCAGCTTCTGTACCGACGCTAAAAGGTGTTATTATATCCTAAGACAAATAGCCTGCTCTAATTATAATCATCATGCTTAAAGAGGCATTTGGACTGAAAACCGTTTTTGCTGTGATAAATCAATGCCAAACATCGAACCAACCACGTAGGCTGCAAGAATATATAGGTTATAGCGTTGGAGGGAGGCTAAACTGGTTCCTAGGCAACAGGTCGGTTCTCGGATTTGAAGGATTTTGTACTTTTACAATGCTGTTAGTCCGATTTTTTTTTTTTTTTTTTTTTTATATGACACTACAGTCCTTCAAGGACCAGGGCCTTCTCGACAACCGCCTTCCACTCCCCGCGGTCCAAAGCCTTCCTTCTCCATCCACGAACTTCCAGTCTCCTGAGGTCCTCCTCGACATCGTCGAGCCAACGCAGTCGAGGTCTTCCTCGGAGCCTTCTTCCCCCGGGCACTCCATCCATGGCTCTCTTGGGAAATCTATTATTTTCCATCCTCTGGATATGCCCAAGCCAACGCAGCCTTCCCCGCTTTATAAATGCCACTATACCTGGCTGTCCGTACATGGCTCTCAATTCCCTATTCCTCCTGATCCTCCATTCACCTCTCTCACACACGGGTCCAAATATCTTTCTCAACACTTTTCGCTCCCAGCAATTCAAGAGTCGCTCGTTGCTCTGTGTGAGAACCCAGGATTCACTGGCGTAAGTAACGACTGGTCTAATAACAGTCCTGTATATTGTGAGCTTAGCTCGCCTGGACAGTCCTCTAAATCTCAGAGGTCTCTGCACGCTCCACAGGCATCTACTTCCTGCGGCGATCCTTGCTTTTATTTCCACCGTAACGTCATTATCCCTGGTGATCATAGCACCAAGGTATTTAAATTCGGAAACGGCGGGGAAGTTGTGTTGTAGGAGCGGAAACGTGCTTTGCTGGGTGCTGGTGGAGTCTCTTGAGGTTCTCATGTACATTGTTTTGTCCTCGTTTATTTGCAGCCCCCGAAAAGCTGCAGCCCTTTCGAACTCCTCCACTGCTCCGGAGAGACTGGACGTCCGTCTTGCAACTATATCCACGTCGTCAGCATAAGCCAGATGCTGGGTCAGTCTATTAAAGATTGTCCCACCTGGGTTGGTGCGAATATTACGCATGACGCTTTCCATAGTGAGATTGAAGAGACAAGTGGCCAGGGGGTCTCCCTGTCTCAGTCCAGTCTCCACGGGGAACTCTCTACCAAGGCCACCCAGAATCTTCACTCTGCCCTTTGCATTCCTCATGGTCATGCTGACCATACGGACGAGCTTCCGGGGAACGCCCAACGTTCTCATATCGTTGTAGAGTTGATCTCGTACTACACAATCATATGCTTTACGAAAGTCAATAAATAGATGGTGCAGGTCGATGTTATGCTCATACGTCTTTTCAAGCATCTGTCTGAGCGTGAAGATATGATCGAGGGTTGATCGGTTCCTGCGGAAACCACACTGGTATTCGCCAACCTCCCTCTCCATCACGGGTGCTAATCTCTGGTGTAGCCAACAGGTCAAAACTTTGTATGCTGTACAGAGGAGGGCTATGCCTCTATAGTTTCTACACTCCAGCAGATCTCCTTTTTTATGGATGGGGCAAATGGCTGCAATTGTCCACTCCTTTGGCATTTCTTCAGTTTCCCAAATAGTAAGGATTAGCTGGAATAATTCCTCCCTAACGGCTTCTCCACCATACTTCAGCAGTTCAGCTGGGATCTCATCCACTCCAGGGGCCTTGTTGTTACGGAGCTTCTTGATTATGGTGTTGATTTCTTCCCGGCTTGGAGGGCTCACATCATTATTTCCACCATTATCATCCTCTTCGGCCCTCTCTTGAAGCACTTCAGGCGCGTTCTGATTGAGAAGATTCTGGAAATAGTCCGTCCACGTTTCTGCAACTTGCTGAGGGTCAGCTATCATGTTGCCATCCTTGTCTTTACAAAAGCTTGTCCGTGGCTTGAATCCAGTCTTCAAGCGACATACACCTCCGAAAAACTCACGGGTGTTTTGACTTTCATAGTGGTCTTCCAGTTTCTCCATTTCACGGGCATTGTGCTGACGTTTCTTCTGCCGACAAATCTTTTTGGCCTTTCTTCTTTCCGCCTGGTACTCTTGTCTGGTTGCTCTAGTCGACCTGTTCACTACCTTCATTCTTGTTGTATTGCGTTTCTGTAAAGCCTTCCTTTATTACATTACATTACATTACTTATTATTACTTATTACTTATTACATTATACCTACATTGGAAAACCCCTAGAATTAAATGGTATGAATACATAACTCAGGTAATTGAAAAATGGAGTGTCTATTGATACAATCATAAATTAGTTCGTGTCAATCTGTGTTTCTAATATGTCAAGCTTTGGTTGAACCGATTTTTATGGGGTTGTTTGTTTATGTTTTCCAACCAAGACCCATTGAATTCCTAACAATTAATGAATACATTGGATCAGAATCTTCCTAGCCATCTTGAAACAGAGGTGTTTCTTAGTGACTAATTGCTGGTAGGTACACCCGATGAGAGCAGAGTAGGAAACACTCGTGCAAGGAACATCAAGTTTAATGAGGGCCATCAGCTTCTGTACCGACGCTAAAAGGTGTTATTATATCCTAAGACAAATAGCCTGCTCTAATTATAATCATCATGCTTAAAGAGGCATTTGGACTGAAAACCGTTTTTGCTGTGATAAATCAATGCCAAACATCGAACCAACCACGTAGGCTGCAAGAATATATAGGTTATAGCGTTGGAGGGAGGCTAAACTGGTTCCTAGGCAACAGGTCGGTTCTCGGATTTGAAGGATTTTGTACTTTTACAATGCTGTTAGTCCGATTATGTAATGGGGAATTTGCCTCACATTTTTTTTATTTTTTTTTTTTTTTCGAAAGAGAGTTCACTGATATGGAAGAATACCATAGTGTGCTGCTCAAAAAAGCATCCAAAAAATTTAGAGAATTTAAGGAAGATGGAAATATTCAAAGAAGTGGCAATCTGTTCATCTCCAAAAATGTCATCGAAATCGGAAGAGAAACGTAGAAGTTAGGCTGTGGCAAGGATTTCACGTTTGCGCATGCGCAGTGGCTACTATCGGCCCAGGGGTAATGATTTTCATAGGGGACCATGTACACGCCAATCTGAACAATCCTAGAAGATTTCATCAAATTCGGATGAAAAATGTGTTATGGCTGTTACAAGGATTTTACGTTTGCGCATCCGCAGAGACTACTGCCAATTTTAAGACCTTGATTTTCACAGGGGACTGTCTACACGCCAATCCGCATAATCCCTGAAAAATTTCATCGAAATCGGAAGAGATAAAATCTCTCTACATATTAATTAGAAGTTATGAGTGTAGCAGTGATTACACGTTTGCGCATGCGTAGCGGCTACTATTAGTCCGGGGATGGTGATTTTCACAGGGGACCATCTACAACCTAATCCGCACAATCCCTGAAAATTTCATCGAAATCGGATGAGAAATGTAGATGTTATGGCTGTGGCAAGGATTTCATGACAGACAGACACACATACACGGAACCAAAATTGTTCAGGAAGGTCTAACACGTAAAACGCGAGTGGAAATTTTGATTTTGAAGAATTTTTTTCAACCTTGAAAAGTGAAAACAAAGCTTCAGCTACCTTTGGTAGACTCGGGAGCAAAATTAATTATAGTAATCGAGTCGGTACTTTTCTCCATGACGTTGTGGAGACGAGTAGAGTATTTTCTGAAGGTTTTGGTGTAGCATGCAAAGTTGGTGTTCTATAGTTTATTCGGAATAAGCAAACCACCTATGAGGTAAAAACGCTGCAAATTATTACAGAATGGTTTATTATTTTTCTGTGTAGATCACTCGTCTACAAAATCACCAACCATCCAATATGAAGAGAAAAAAAAAAAAATAAAAAAAAAAATAAAAAAAAAAATAAGAAAATCAAAATCACCAACCATTGATCGCATTTCGGTCAGCTCTAATTTGAACGGAGATTAGGCCTCTTTTGCGATTCACACTCGTGTTTTGATTTATATATACATATATTTCAATATAAACCCTTAAATTTCCGTAGGGAGCGAACGGTTTGTCCTACAGAGCTCCGCGTGGTCTCAAAAAATTCTAAAAATTCTATAGAATCTTAAATCGAAGGAAAAACAATACCTTTATATCAAAATTTTTTGAGTTAGGGCGTTTTCAAAATTTCAAAATTGATTTTGGAACCCTTAGAAGTGACCTACTTCAACCAAAACCTTCTGGGCACAACTAGACCCCAAATGGAGCCTTCATACCAAATTTCATCAAAATCGGTCAATGACTAGACCCCAAATGGAGCCTACATACCAAATTTCATCAAAATCGGTCAATGCTAAGTGGCAAAAGTGCCGCGTACGCGGACGGCGGACGGACGGCCAAATTTTTATTCGATTTTTGGATTCTACGTACCTTGAAACGTAAACCATCAAATTTTGAGGGGGTATTAAAATTTTTTTTATTGGTCGATCCCAAAGGATCATTATTGAAAATAATAAACCAAAATTACTCAAGTCAAAAATGATTGAAAATTGGTTTTTAAAAGTCGAAAACCTGCTCATTCACTCGAAGAGTCCTTTGACGAGATTTTTATCGTTTACAGTTTTATTGATCTCAGTAGTTGGTTGTGACTTTGCTCGTAGAAGTGTCTAGTGCGGCATCTTGTCCTTTCCAGAATTCACATCCAAATCGGGAGAAGGGCCATCTGTCGTGGGGATGTGGCAACTTGGCGACCACCGAGGCCGCCTCAGGGAGGACCTTGGCCTGCAAATCAGTGAATAGGTTGGTGCAATCTGCCGTCTACATCAGTCAACATCTGCACCCTCAATTGCCTGATCTGCATTTTAATGGTGCGTTTAGACGACCAGTGTTGGCTCGATTACAGGAGATTCGCCTTTTCGAGAAGTCGCATGCAAAACTTGAACTCGTGATCTTTCAAGGACCACCGGTTTTGTTTGTATCGGTGACTCATGGAACAGTTCTTGATATTAATTGAGCACATGTTGCATGAGAGACATTGCAGGCTTCTCAGAATACTAAAATGCCGTACTTTGGGTCTGAAAATGGCTCGAGCTCCATTCTTCGTGGGAACAGCTCCAAACTACTATAGGGTATAATGTGTGTGAGTTCTTACGCTGCATACCATTACTGTATTTGAAGGGCCCCATCTAGTGGCTCACCAGCTCAAACACCGAAAATTATTTAAAACGCTGCAAATTATTACAAAATGGTTTATTTTTTTTCTATAGATCACTCGTCTGCAAAGCCACCAACCATCCAACATGAAGAAAAACATCGATCGCATTTCGGTCAGCTTTAATTTGAACGGAGATTAGGCCTCTTTTGCGATTCACACTCGTGTTTCTGATTTATCGTACGTCCAAACTTTAAATTCTCGTTGTGAGCGAAGGGTTTGACCTACAGAGCTCCGGGTGGTCTCAAAAAATTCTAAAAATTCTATAGAATCTTAAATTAAAGGAAAAACAATACCTTTATATCAAAATTTTTTGAGTCAGGGCGTTTTCAAAATTTCAAAATTCATTTTGGAACCCTTAGAAGTGACCTACATCAACCAAAATCTTCGGGGCACAACTAAACCCCGAATGGAGCCTACATACCAAACTTCATCAAAATCGGTCATTGCTAAGTGGCAAAAGTGCCGCATACGGCGGACGGACGGCCAAATTTTGGTTTATTATTTCCAATAAGGAACTTTTGGAATCGACCAAGAAAAAAAATTGTAACACCCCCTCAAAATTTGATGGTTTACGTTTCAAGGTAAGTAGAATCCAAAAATCGAATAAAAATTTGGCCGTCCGTCCGCCGTATGCGGCACTTTTGCCACTTAGCAATGACCGATTTTGATGAAGTTTGGTATGTAGGCTCCATTTTGGGTCTAGTTGTGCCCCGAAGATTTTGGTTGATGTAGGTCACTTCTAAGGGTTCCAAAATAAATTTTGAAATTTTGAAAACGCCCTAACTCAAAAAATTTTGATGTAAAGGTTGTTTTTCCTAAATAAAGGTAATGTTTTTCCTTCAATTAAGGATTCTGTAGAATTTTTGGAATTTTTTGAGACCACCCGGAGCTCTGTAGGACAAACCGTTCGCTCACTACGAGAATTTAAAGTTTGGACGTACAATAAATCAGAAACACGAGTGTGAATCGCACAAGAGGCCTAATCTCCGTTCAAATTAAAGCTGACCGAAATGCGATCGATGTTTTTCTTCTTTTTGGATGGTTGGTGGCTTTGCAGACGAGTGATCTATATAGAAAAATAAAAAATAATAAACCATTGTGTAATAATTTGCAGCGTTTTTATTCGATTTTTGGATTCTACGTACCTTGAAACGTGAACCATCAAATTTTGAGGGGTGTTAAAAAAATGTTTTTCTTGGTCGATTCCAAAGGTTGATTATTGAAAATAATAAACCAAAATTGAACCGTTGTTTCGTACAGATTTGCGGGACAAAGAATGAACCATAGACAGACATCGATTCAAATAGATTTCTGCGCAGAACAAAACATAAAACTTACTACTTCTGAATCTCGATTTGCGTGATTCTACTTATTTCATCTCCCCCCTGGGAGAAACATTAGAATGGATTAAGTCCTCCATGTTCCAGGGTTAACCCCTGGTGTGTATAAAGTGTCTGACAGACACGAGGGAAATTTCAATGACGTAAGTTGACAGCAGTGAGCATCTTGAATGCGCTCAGTATCTGTCCCCACTTTATAGAAGGTTCCATTTGAAACCTTCAGTTGTGATCAAACCGCCACGAAAAGTACTTTGTCCCATAGTCTCTGAAAACCACCGTGTCCCTCAGACACTTTATACACAGGCAACCAAAAAACGTACGTTTTCGGTCATAATTTTGTGTACTCTGACTAGGCCTCAATATTTCCAACCGATTTGCGAAATTATTTTTTGTTCTGATGGCTTCCGAGTTCCATATTATTTCACCAGAATGTCGAAATTAGCATGGGGAGGGGGTCGAGTGGGGGGATATACCGGAAAAAATTTTCAATATTTCGGTTCATTTATAGCTGAATTTATAGCTAAATTGTACCCAAACTATGAACTATAGCTCTCGATTTTCATGAATTAAGTATTCTTTGTGCCACCATGGAACCAATTACTGGTGCCACCATGGTGCCAGGACACCCGAAACCGCATATTTCGTGGATTTTTGTGTTTCACCTTGAACACGGATTTGAACTTCTACGGATTACCTACCCAGCTGGCACCGTTGCAGGATCAATTGGTGAGAGGGGGGGGGGGGGGGTTTGAGCTGGAATGAGGAATTTCACCATGTAGGAATTTCCTATTTTTGACCCCAAAATCGGATTTAGCACCTCGAAAGTTTGATAGGAAGCTATGTCCCACACCCAATTCTTGTTTTTGCTTACTTCACAATCACAGAGATTTTTTAGGTGGTGAAAAAGCATAAACGCTGCAAATTATTACACAATGGTTTATTATTTTTATATAGATCACTCGTCTGCAAAGCCACCAACCATCCAGCGTGAAGAAAAACATCGATGGCATTTCGGTCAGCTTTAATTTGAACGGAGTCTAGGCCTTTTTTGCGATTCACACGCGTGTTTCTGATTTATCGTACGTCCAAACTTTAAATTCTCGTAGTGAGCGAACGGTTTGTCCTACAGAGCTCCGGGTGGTCTCAAAAAATTCTAAAAATTCTATAGAATCTTGAATTGAAGGAAAAACAATACCTTTATATCGACATTTTTTGAGTTAGGGCGTTTTCAAAATTTCAAAATTCATTTTGGAACCCTTAGACGTAACTTACATCAACCAAAATCTTCGGGGCACAACTAGACCCCAAATGGAGCCTTCATACCAAATTTCATCAAAATCGGTCAATGCTAAGTGGCAAAAGTGCCGTGTACGGCGTACGGCGAACGGACGGCCAAATTTGTATTCGATTTTTGGATGCTACCTACCTTGAAACGTGAACCATCAAACTTTGAGGGGGTGTTAACATTTTTTTTCTTGATCGATTCCAAAGGTTCATTATTGAAAATAATAAACCAAAATGGAAGTGACGCAACATTTCACTACCTGGATCTGCAAGAGCTTCCTCCCTAATCCTTCCTTCTTCTTGGTTCCCAACGCTGCCCTTTGTTTCATCAAGATGTGAAACTTCTCACACTGTACCGGCAGTGTCTAGAAATATCTCCTTCTTGGTACTTGAAAGGATACGATTTACCAGGAACTCGAGCTGTCTCGGTCCGTTAGGTTGATTAGTTTCTCAGGAACTGAAGAGAGAAGAACTTGCGCAACACGAAGTCACCACGACTCGACTGACCGACTAATTTCCGAGATTTCGGTAATAGCTGTTCAGAGGTTAGGGAATGATACGAAAATGAATCTCCGAATTCAGGTTGTCAAGAAGGTGACTGGAAGTTTTATGGAGAATGACCATCCTTTCAAGGTACTACCTTTGTAGAATTGAGGAAAAGTTCATATTGACATTTTCAAGGAATTCCTAGTCAGTGGGTACCTGAGGAGAGTTTTTCTTCTAGCAAAAGGGTGTTTCGAAACTTAAAGAAATCACTTTTATAAAATTTATAAACGTTTATTTAATAAAAGTTGCATTTTTATTAAGATTTAAGTACAGGTACTCGTTACACTTTCTTAAGGAACCACTGTGATTTTATGAATAAATATTCATTCATATTCCATTCATTCAACCCATTTCCGGCCACTGATGCTTTTTTGCATCGTCGTAATAATGATTTTTTTTTAAATATTGAATTCGTGGAAAATCTTTGTGAGAGAATTTTTTCTCGTTCGTGCTGTTCTTAAATTTTTCAAAAAAAATTTTTCTTCGACAGTCGGGAGCTTAATAAGATTTGGGACATTTTGTTGAAAAAGAGGCCTTTTGGCCAAAAGCGTAATTATGGTGGCTTAAATTTGATCTGGTCCGTTAATAGATTTTTACATTTTACCTAGATTTTTTTTTTAGATTTTGGTTTATTATTTTCAATAATAAGCCTTTGGAATCGAGCAAGAAAAAAAAAATTTTAACCCCCCCTCAAAATTTGATGTTTTACGTTTCAAGGTACGTAGAATCCGAAAATCGAATAAAAAAATTTCCGTCCGTCCGCCGTACGCCGTACGCCGTCCGCCGTCCGCTGTCCGCCGTCCGCCGTACGCGGCACTTTTCTTAGCAACACTGGACCGATTTGGTTCAAATTTGGTATATGGGCTCCATTTGGGGTCTAGTTGTGCCGCGAAGCTTTTGGTTGATGTAGGTCACTTCTAAGGGGTGAAAATTAAGGGTTGAAATTTTCAAGAGTGCCCTAGCTCGAAAACTCTCGAAATAAAGGTATCGTTTTTTCACCAATTTTAAATAGTACAGAATTTTTAAAAAATTTTGAGACCACCCGGAGCTCTGTAGGACAAACCGTTCGGTCCCTACGAGTATTTGAAGGTTTTCCTTCGATAAAACAGAATCATGAGTGTGAATCGCAAAAGAGGTCTAATCGCCGTTCAAATTTTATCTGACTAAAATGCGATCGCTGTTCATTTCTTCGATTTGTATACAGTTTTGCCTTCTGCGTAACCAGTAATCAAATTTCCATATCAAGCTTTATATTTTTCGAATCGAGTGTGAAGCGTTTAGTTCTTTCTAATAAACTTCATTGTGAAGGTGTGAAGCCATTATAGTGTGGTAGGTAGTACCTACCAATAGTTAGGTGTGGTAGGTAAAAAAATTGGTAGGTAAAACAATGTTTGTAGGTAAAAAACGCTGCAAATCATTGCTCACTGATCAGATCACTGATCAGCTGAGTGAGCTCCAAAGCCATTTTCAATCCTATTGAATGGAAGTGCTCTTCCAGGCGTCTCCAGCATTCGAGGATATCTTCTTCACTCCTCACATCACTGATCAGCTGAGTGAGCTCCGAAGCCATTTTCAATCCTATTGAATGGAAGTGCTCTTCCAGGCGTCTCCAGCATTCGAGGAGATCTTCTTCACTCTTCAGATCACTGATCAGCTGAGTGAGCTCCGAAGCCATTTTCAATCCTATTGAATGGAAGTGCTCTTCCAGGCCTCTCCAGCATTCGAGGAGATCTTCTTCACACCTCAGATCACTGATCAGCTGAGTGAGCTCCAAAACCATTTTTACTCCTATTGAATGAAAGTGCTCTTCCAGGCGTCTCCAGCATTCGAGGAGATCTTCTTCACTCCTCAGATCACTGATCAGCTGAGTGAGCTCCGAAGTCATTTTCAATCCTATTTGAAGCTGAAATTTGAGAGGGAAGGTCAAGGGAGAATGCAGATGGTGGTAGGTGCTATTGATGGAGAACCAGTGATCTATACAGAAGGGTGATCTATACTGAAAATAATAAACCTTTGAGCAATGATTTGCAGCGTTTTTAACAATGAAATGGATGGAACATACCGATTTAGAAAACTGAGACCTCTCAAATCCTATAAACTGTTAAATTCATAAAATTTGGAGCATTTTTGCTCTCGATTGGTGAGCAAATGATGCCTTATCGGCCGGAATTCTGTAAAATAATTCATCCCCCTCCTCCCATTACTCTGTTATTTATTTCTACCCTCGGCTTGAAACGGGTTAAATACCCTTGCAAGACGTCTTTCTATGGTCGTCTGGGTAGGAAATATCATTGTCATGGTCACCTCTCATTGTGATGACATACGAAATTAAATT
This sequence comes from Apolygus lucorum, assembly GCA_009739505.2. Lineage (NCBI taxonomy): Eukaryota > Metazoa > Arthropoda > Insecta > Hemiptera > Miridae > Apolygus > Apolygus lucorum. The sequence continues at coordinate 63,130,186 of CM019183.2, read as the reverse complement.
TCATGGTAATTTTTGAAATTTCCAACTCCACATTTTTCCGTAGTTTGAGAATCACCCTAATATGAAGATCACCGTATTGGCCGAACAAATTCAAATCCAATTCAATCGAATGAATTTCCAGGTATCACTGATACCGTATCAGTAGGTACTGCCCTTGTAGTATGTTAGATGAGAGATGCCACTAGTGTAGCCCCAAACTTTCATCCACTTTATATAACCTTCAAATCTAACCGTTAATTAAACAATGTTAATACATGTGTTTGGTAGCTTTTCTAGTGTGTGTTAGAATTATCACGAAACAATTTTACTATGACCAACATTGTCATAATTTATTGTCGAATTTTGCACATCGGAATATATAAAATATTTGTTATCCAACTACAAATGTACGGTGGAAATGACACTAAGAATCCTTTTACCACATACAGCCGATAATTATCAAAAACTGCTGCATAATGGCAATAAAATTATTGAAAATTCTCATTACAAGACTTGGTGACCCTGAGGAAATGGTTGCATTGCCAGTTTCGAAAATGTAGACAACTTCCTGACTTACCTATAATCGAGGGTGAAGAATCAACAGAGCCTAAGTCACTTTTTTTGGTTTTGAGATAAGGTAACCTTATAGTTATGTGTTAGACTATGTTGGTTCTTCACCCTCGGTATAATAATTATATTGCCCTTGGAATGTATATTTTTGCTACCTCCGTATACCTGTCTACACTTCGGCCACCAGTGAGTTTGATTACTGTACCATTATTGCAAGAAGTGCTCGTTTCATCCGGTACTTTCTAAGCTATAACTCGAGAACGTGGTGAACTATGATTCGAAGGACTGTAGTTCTGCAGCCTTGAGGCCACGTGGAGCCGCCAGAATGCCAAGAGATGAAGTTGCCCTCCTTGCAGTCCCGCGTCCCACATTCGTACCCGCAATTGTCATTTCACGGAACCCCATTCCCAGAATCCTTATTTGGTAGATAATGCTCAGTAGATCTCACGATCTGAATATACTTCTTTTTTCCTCTCAATTCCGAGCACATGTACCTTCATAGGGTGACCAGATTTTGACATTTTATGTCTTTACTATGGCACATAAATGAAAAATCGTCGCGCGGGGATCGTCACGCGGGGGGGGGGGGGGGGGGAGCGTTATGAGGGGAGCGTTTTCTGATGAATTTCTGATGATTTTCACGTACAACCAATCGTTTCTAGGGAAAACTAACTTCCTCATTTTCCACCCCACAAAAATCGTTCACCACTCATTGGAAAGCTCTCAATTGATTTTAAACATAAGACATAAAATGTCTCTCGTGGTTGCGTACTTGTACGAAAGCTGTATCCACCGTTTGTTTAAAAAACGTCTGAGCTTTCCACGGAAATACCGGTAAGTGTTTCAATAGTTTTCTGGTCCTAATAAAAGGCTCCATCACTTCTTCTATAGGATTGATGGTCAATCAAAATTATATAGTAGACGTCAGTGTGGATTTCAAATAGTAGTTCCATCCTTGAGCCCTAATGAACGCTCATTAGAAACATTTGTTAGAGAAACAGGAGCGAGTCTCTGTTTGACACTTGTCCCAATCAATTTTGACCACTACCCTAAATTGATTTTGTTTAAATCATGGAGCATTCAATAATTCGGTAATTAATTTTCCTAATTAGCAAACGGTTGGGTCTACAGAGCTCTGGGTGGTCTCATTTAACATTAAAAATTATTTTTGTTCAGTGAAAGCGGCACCAACAAAAAAATAATTTTCAAATACTGAAAAACTCTCATACTTTTTAAAACAATCCCCAAAACAGAATAACTAGGTAAAAATGCATAAAATTTAATTTGGTAGCCTTTAATATTCTTTCAGTATCATTGCACTATTCAGTCTTCAAAATATCTACCACAAAAAGTTCATCAAGTTTTTCAGTTCAAGTATTTAGCTATTTTTATTCTGATATAAGGAACAACTAGAAATAAATTATCAACAGGAAGAACGAAATAATCACAAAGGCAGACGTTTAATTCACACAAAAATGATTTATACATACAAATTTGTACAAATGCAAATTACAAAAATTTATACAAACTTATGGGAAGATGGTGGCAATGTTAGGTACCCTTACAAAATACACTGTAGGAATAGGTAGAATGAGTACTTTGCAGAGCTATGAATTTCTTGCGAAAGCTTGAAATCCAGCTGGTGATTCCAGGTACTTTAACAATTCCAGCCATCGAGCTTCTGTGGTCGTTTTTTCTTCCGTCCACTTAACGAGTTTCTCGTCGTTGACATATTTCTGGACCAGAGCAACTTCATCAAATGCAACGTTGAAGTCCACAGCTGCCATCGACGTCGAAAACTCGTCGGAAAATGTCTTTACAGGAGTCAATACTTCCTCCAAAGAAAATTTCTTTCTTAATCGCACCTAAGAGAGAAGAGCCAATTCCCGAAGGTTCGCCGTAGATTTCTCAAGATAAGACATGCAAAATTGATAGAATTTTGAAACTTATTGATGAATCCTGCACTGGTGAGTTGTCATTTGAATCTGGAAACAACTTGTTCAAGCCGGTTCTGACTTGGAAAGGCAGAAACTTTGATGAGAGGCGGTTTTCAATTGTTTTCCTTCAAATCCAAAAAGGACAGAGTTGCATCAATTTTTGTGGCGCAAAATTGTGTCCTTGAACAGAGCGCTCACATTGTGAACAAATCACAGCTAAGTTTGCCCCTTGTCGGGGGTTTTTTTGCTTCCGAGTCTACCAAGGTAGCGGAAGCTTTTCACTTTTCAAGGACGAAAAAAAAAGTTCTCCAAAATCAGAATTTTCACTCGCGTTTTGCGTTTTAGACCTTTCTGAACAATTTTGGTTCCGTGTCTGTGTGTCTGTGTGTCCGTGTGTCTGTGTGTCTGTCATGAATTCCTTGTAACGCGCATAACTATACGAAGTTATTGTCCGATTTCGATGAAATTTTCAGGGATTGTGCGGGTTGGTGTGTAGACGGTCCCCTATGAAAATCATCATCCTCGGACTGATAGAAGCGACTGCGCATGCGCAAACGTGAATTCCTTGTAACGGCCATAACTTCTACATTTCTCATCCGATTTCGATGAAATTTTCAGGGATTGTGCGGGTTGGTGTGTAGACGTTCCCCTATGAAAATCATCATCCTCGGACTGACAGAAGCGACTGCGCATGCGCAAACGTGAATTCCTTGTAACGGCCATAACTTCTACATTTTTCATCCGATTTCGATGAAATTTTCAGGTATTGTGCGGGTTGGTGTGTAGACGGTCCCCTATGAAAATCATCTTCCTCGGACTGATAGAAGCGACTGCGCATGCGCAAAAGTGAATTTCCTCCCCACCCAACAACATCAGGGTGATGGCTGCAACCTTGTCGTGGCGCGGAGTGTGGTGCGGGAAAAGTGCCACGGAGTTGCGCGAGTTGGGCATCTCAGTAGGTGTACTCCGTGGTGTCACCCGCCGCGTACTGCTCGGCTCATATTTAAACTGGTGGTCATTTTATAGAGGCACTTCCCTTCATCCCTCTCTCCCACCCCCACCTTCCTCATCATCCCTTATCCCTAGGGCCGGCGTCGGGTGAGTCCTGGGCGTCCTCCCCATTATATTTGATTTATTTATTTATTTCGTTTTATGGCGTGCCTTCTCCGTCACAAAAGACAATTTGTCTTTGAGGGGAGATTAAAAAAAAAAAAAAAAAAAAAAAAAAAAAAACGGCCGTAACTTCCACATTTTCCATTCGATTTCAATGAAATTTTCAGGGATGTTACAAATTAGAGTTTAGATGGTCCCCTATGAAAATCATCACCCCCGGATTGATAGTAGCCGATGCGCATGCGCGAACGTGAATTGCTTGTAACAGACATAACTTCCACAATTTCTACCCGATTTCGATGACATTTTCAGGGATTACGCGGATTAGGTTGTAGATGGTCCCCAATGAAAATCAAGGCCTTAAATTTTACAGTAGCCTCTGCGCATGCGCAAACGTAAAATCCTTGTAACAGCCGTAACAGTGGCGTGTGAGGTGAGGATCTCAAACCTCTTTCAAACATCCCTTGATAGGTCAGTCAAAGCTACTGCTCTTGCTTCACACTTCTTGTCCATTCACGAACAAGCAGAAGCACGCGGAAACAACTCCTTCATAGAACAAATAAACTCCAAAATTGTTAAATTCTCCACATCCCCCACTACCCATCATCTAAATCACACATCCCCGCGGGAGCTTAAGAGGCTATTGGTAAAACTAAAAAATAACAAAGCTCCAGGCCATGACAAAATCCAAAATATTTCGATCAAAAACCTACCCAAAAAAGCACTAGTTCTACTGACCAACATAATAAATGCATGTCTTCGCTGCGACTATTTCCCCTCTGCCTGGAAAGTAGCAGCCATAACCCCAATACTCAAACCAAACAAAAAACCTTCTGATCCAGCAAGCTACCGACCGATCAGCCTCCTCCCCACCCTTTCAAAATTATATGAAAAAATCATCATGCGCCGCCTCCAAGGAGAAGTCGAACGACTTAAAATAGTCCCCGACACTCAAATGGGATTCAAAAACGCCCATGCAACCACCCATCAGCTAGCTAGGGTAGTCGATCATATCCGGCAAAGCATGCATGATAAAAACTCCACGGCTCTCCTTCTCCTGGACAGTGAGAAAGCCTTCGATTCTGTCTGGATCGAGGGTCTAATCCATAAATTATTACACGCCAAACTTCCGGCTGGCTATTGTAAACTCCTCCTCTCTTATCTCACAAAAGGTTCTATTTAATAGAACCTTCTTCGTAAAATTAAACAACAAAATGTCCCCAAGTTTCACTATCCCAGCTGGTGTTCCCCAAGGTTCCGTCCTTTCCCCTCTCTTATTCAATATTTATATAGCCTCTGTTTTTGAAAATCTACCTTCGAACGTCTCCATAGCAGGATTTGCCGGTGATCTTGCCCTATACTCATCTAGCCAATCCCCCCCAAAAGCCTGCAATAGACTACAAAATGCTGCCCACCTCATAATCTCCCGCCTCGAAAAATGGAAAATAAAGGTAAATGCAGCTAAGACAGAGGGTATAATATTCAGCAACAAAAGAAACCTCCCCACCAATATTCAAATACGCTCCAACCAAATTCCCTTCTCCAACTCCGTAAAATACCTCGGCCTTCACATGGATAAGCGCTTAACATGGAACGAGCATGTTAAACGCACAAATCAAACAGCCCGTAGAAAGTTCGGCCGCTATTTTCACCTATTTAAATCGAATGCCCTCCCAACAGAAATTAAACTCCTCCTATATAAAACCCTAATAAGATCTTCAATGACATACGCATCTCCCATTTGGCATACAGCTTCACCAACATCACTATCTAAACTACAAATCACTCAAAACAAATGTATCCGACTCGCAACCCACACCTCCCGCCGTACAAACATAGACTCTTTCCATTCTCAATACCACATAGACAAACTCAAAACATTTATAGACAAACTCACTAACAAATTTTCCGATAAACTAAAAAACCACCACAATCCACTATTAACTAACATCGACATAGGCCCCAAGCCGCGCTGGGGTCCTGGCACCTCTTCCACCCCAAACCAATGACGGATTTGAGCTCACTCCCATGTAAAATTGTAAATAATATTTTAATTTTAGAAATGTAAATAATGTAAATATTGTATATGTAAAGAAAACACTGCGTCGCTCCTGCAATAATTTCTTCCCGACGTGGACGCCGCTCTAGTTTAGTAACCTAGCTACGAAATGCACCACGGCAGACAACTGATGGGAAAACTGAAATATTCGTCGAACGACATTGTAATTTATAAATTGATTAATTTCAAGATTTTATATCCCGTGATATTATCGAGGAAACCCGGAATATCGGCTTTAATTGTTGTTTCTTTCGTTTACAGGTTCGTAAACCTTTTCATAAACTAAATAGTTCAATGTTGTACTCCATTGAAACACACTTATTGATAATTAAACTTTCGTTTACAGAGAAACGCAATATCGTCGTTGTTCTTACTCAGAAGGGGCCATACTATTATAAAACAACAATTTTATTGACGATTTCACGGAATATGGAGAAGTTGAAGTTCGAGTTTGCGGTGAAACAGGCGATGGATCAAAAATCGAATGTGATATGCATACCTTCGGTAACTACACCTGATGGACAAGTTTTCGAAATACCAACCGAATACCAACCAATAGACCTGCATCAAGAACTTAAGAAAACACGGAATTATGAAAAGGTAAAAAAATCTTTAACTAAACGACACCAAACTAGGAGAATATGGATAACATTGACAGACGAACTTACAAAGATATATTTAGATGAAGAGGAAAATTTACAATTTGATGGAGTATACCTTGTGGAAAGCTCAGATACGCAGAAGACTTTAGATCCTATGCCTAGTGGTTCAAATCAAACGCTAGAAAAACTCTTGGAAAAATTGCTTGAGAGTAAAAAACAAAAACCAGAAACTCGGAATTTAGGGAAACTTGCTAATGATTTCATCATAGACAAATTTACAGGAAGAAACTCAAATGCAAACCAGTGGATTCAAAATTTTAATAAGGAATGTAAACGTTTTCAAATCGATGAGGATTCACATAAAATTGAAATTTTAAAGCATTTTTTGGAAAACTCTGGAAGAGAGTGGTACAGCTGTATGTTAATGAAATTAACGGTGGAATCAGAATGGGATACATGGGAGACAAAGTTTTGCGAGACATTTGGAAATAAGGGATGGTCACCTATCAGATACGCTCTAGCTTTTAAATATCAAACAGGTTCATTGCTTGATTATGCTTTAAGAAAAGAAAAATTATTATTGGAAGTAAGGAAATCAATTGACACAGGTACACTAATCGACCTTATAGTTTTCGGTTTACCGAATTATGTGGCTGATAAAATAGACAGAGGAAACTTAGAAGAAACAGAAGATCTTTACAATGAGATTGGGACATTGGAGCATCTTGTTGGAAATAACAATTATGACAAAAAATATACTAGACACTCGGATGCCTCATCAAAACAGGTAGATGGGAAAAAACCATGCAGCATTTGTTTCAAAGAAAAAAAAGGGAAACGCTATCATCCCGAGGAAAATTGTTGGTTTAAAGAAAGAAATAAGAGAAATTCTGTAAAAACAGTAAACCACTCTGAATTGGAAATCGACCTGAATAGAGATAATCCAAAAAACGAATAGTTCCACCATTAATAAAAATCAAGTTGCTATTAAATGACACTTTGCCAGTTACTGGAATTTATGATTCAGGATCAAACGTGTCATTAATAAATGCAAAATTACTGAAAATCAAACCACGAAATGATACAGGTGATATAAAATTAGTAAACTTGAAGACTATTAATGGTGAGAAGAAAACAAAAGGCGTTGTAACACTAAAAATTAAAATCTACAATATAGAGAAGAACATGGATATATTTGTAATAGACAATGACAACTTTAACCACGATTTTTTAATTGGCTTGGATTGTATAAAAGAATTCAGATTAATGCAAAATGAGGAGCTACAGATCATGCAAAACAACATCCTGGATACGCCAAGACAACAGAATAAAGGAAACTCTTCCTCAGGACCTCACTTCATTGAAGGAGAGATTAATTTTAATGAACACATAAACACAGACTTATTTGAAATGACGGTAAACCATCTTAATTCGCATCAAAAAATGGAGATTGATAAGTTGATAGACAAATACAAATCAGTCTTCGCAAAAGATAAATATGATGTCGGCACTGTAAAGCATTATGAAGCCCATATTGACTTGATGGTAGACAAATACTGTGCAAAACGTCCATACAGATGCACTGAGGATGACAAGAAAGAGATAGAAAAACAAATATCCTTGTTGTTAGAGAAGAACCTGATTGAAGAATCTTATAGCCCATTCGCTGCCCCAGTCACTCTTGCATATAAAAAAGAGGATGATAAAAAAACAAGATTATGTATAGATTTTAGAGATTTGAACAAGATTGTCGTCCCTCAATCACAACCTTTCCCGTTGATTGAGGATTTAATGGTGAAATCTGTAAACTGTAAATATTTTTCTACGTTGGACATAAATTCAGCATTTTGGTCAATTCCTATGAGGATTCAAGATAGACACAAAACTGCATTTGTTACTCAACAGGGACATTTTCAATGGACGTGTCTTCCCTTCGGGTTGAAAACGTCTCCTGCTATTTTCCAGAGAATTTTGAGCAATATTATAAGAAAATACAAACTTTCCGATAATGCAGTAAATTTTATAGATGACATATTAATTTTCTCAACAACTTTCGAAGAACATATTCTATGCCTATCAAGATTATTAGAAGCACTTCTGACAGAAGGTTTTAGATTAAAATTTTCGAAATGCAATTTTGCGAATAATTTTGCCAAGTATTTGGGCCACGTAATAGAAAACAATTCAATCAGACCACTGAAAGATTATTTGACCGCTGTGAAGAACTTTCCAGTTCCAGAAACGAAAAAACACGTACGGCAATTCCTTGGAAAAATAAACTTTCATCACAAATTTATACCACACAGTGCAATTATCCTAGACCCACTACATAACCTATTACGGAAAAATGTAAAATTCGTATGGTCTACGGAGTGCCAGCAATCATTTGATAAAATGAAGGAAATGCTTTGCTCAGAACCACTTCTACATATCTTTGACCCGAATCTACCAATACACATTTACACAGATGCTAGTATCAAGGGAGTAGGAGCGGTATTAAAACAGGAAAATAGTAACGGAGAAAGAAAACCAGTAGCCTACTTTTCAAAGAAACTAACGGAAACTCAGAAAAAGAAAAAGGCAATATACCTAGAATGCCTAGCAATAAAAGAATCTGTGAAATATTGGCAACATTGGCTGATGGGAAAAAGATTCAAGGTCTACTCGGATCATAAACCATTAGAAACCATGAACATGAAGGCTAGAACTGACGAGGAGCTAGGAGACTTGATGTATTATTTATCTCAATATGATTTTACAATAGAATATAACCCAGGAAAATCAAATCAAGAAGCAGACTGTCTAAGCAGAAATCCTGTATTAGAACCTTATGACAATACTGAAGATATTTTGAAAGTAGTAAACTTAATAAATCTAACTGATATAAAAAAAGACCAACAGAAAAATCTTGACTTGACAAATAATAAACTAATATTAGACAAGGAAATTTACTACCAGAAGAAAGGAAAACGGAAAAAAATTGTAATATCTGAAGACCTAAGCCAGACCCTAATAAAGTATGTCCACGACAGTTACTGCCATATTGGGAGGACTCAAATGATAAATAAGATAACGCCATTCTACACAGCTAAGAATATTGTGGAAAACATAAGAAGATTTTGTGAAACGTGTGAAATTTGCATTAGGAACAAGTCAAGGAGGAGACCAAACTATGGGTTACTATCGCACTTAGGCCCAGCTTCACGCCCATTTGAAATTACATCAATTGATACCATTGGAGGTTTCGGAGGGTCACGATCAACAAAAAAATATTTACATCTTCTAGTGGATCATTTTACAAGATATGCATATATTCTCACGTCGAGGAATCAAAACGCCGGTGATTTTATAAAATTAGTTCAAAAAGTAAATAAGGATCATCAGATTGATATAATATTAACAGATCAATATCCAGGCATAAACTCAAGAGAATTTAAACAATTTCTAGAAAAAGAAAATATAAGACTTGTTTTCACAGCTGTAGATACTCCATTTTCAAACGGACTAAATGAAAGACTAAATCAAACTTTAACGAACAAGATTAGATGTAAACTAAATGAGACTGATAAAAAACAAGCTTGGACTACTATTGCACAAAATTGCGTAGACAAATATAATGAAACGGAACACACAGTCACGAAATTTGCTCCTAAATACCTTTTGGACGGAGACCCTGTAAACATCCTACCACTAGAACTACAATCAATATGCGACAAAGGAGATTTAACAAGAGACAGGCAATATGCTCTTGAAAACACTATAAAATCACATGATTATAATAAAAAAATATTCGATCGGCATAGAAAAGAACATAAACTGACAATAGGTGACAGAGTATACGTGGAAAATGGGAACCGTCTAAATAGGAAGAAGATGGACGAATTGAGGATTGGACCATTTAAAATCGCGAAGAAGATCTCAAATTCTATCTATGAAGTGGATACTGGACACAGGAAAGCAGAATCAAACCTTTACCACATCACCAAACTTTTTCCAGTTGAGGATCATGAATAAACAATTTCAAATTTTCACCAGTAACTGTTTGAAATTGTTTCTCTCTGAGGGGGGAGATGTAAAGAAAACACTGCGTCGCTCCTGCAATAATTTCTTCCCGACGTGGACGCCGCTCTAGTTTAGTAACCTAGCTACGAAATGCACCACGGCAGACAACTGATGGGAAAACTGAAATATTCGTCGAACGACATTGTAATTTATAAATTGATTAATTTCAAGATTTTATATCCCGTGATATTATCGAGGAAACCCGGAATATCGGCTTTAATTGTTGTTTCTTTCGTTTACAGGTTCGTAAACCTTTTCATAAACTAAATAGTTCAATGTTGTACTCCATTGAAACACACTTATTGATAATTAAACTTTCGTTTACAGAGAAACGCAATATCGTCGTTGTTCTTACTCAGAAGGGGCCATACTATTATATATATATTAGCGTAGGTATTGTACAAAATTTTAGTATTAAGTCACCACATTATGAAAAGAGTTTTTTCAATTAACCTAATTTTCTCTTACTATATTACATACACTAAACTATCCTAAGATACTATAAATACACTACTCTCCTGACTATACTGCAAATAGGGCCGACAGGCCGGCATTGTGATTCAAAACCTTTCTGTTGTATATTCCTGTACAAATATTCATGTAAATAAAATGTTCTTGATTCTTGATTCTTGATAGGTCAGTCAGCAATGCTCTGGATTCTCATTCAGGAGTCCCAGGTTCGAATCCTAGTCAAGCTAAAATTTTTTGATCCAATCACTACCGCACTTACATTTTTCGTCCGAATTTGATGAAATTTTCTAGGATTGTCCAGATTAGCGTGTAGATGGTCCCCTATGAGGGTAGTGAAAGGTACTTAGAGATTGGTGTTTTCAGATTAACTACTATGCATCGGATCATCTGTATAATCGGGTTATGGATACGAGGAAGCTATGTGCCACACCCACTTGGCAGACGTTTTTGGTTTGGTTTGATTTATTTTTGTAAGTAGATAACACTTTTAGTGATGAAAGAAGGACCCATGGCAGGACCACTCACACGAAACCAGTACATTTTAGGATCGTTTCGAGGTTTCTGTGGACAGCAGGACCACGACCTGGAAAGTAGGACCTGTACTGCTGAATTCAGTACCTCTCGTCACCCTTCATACAAATTCAGGTGCTCCAAATTTTGAGTTTCTTTTCCTACTCATTTTCAAAGATTTCTGCTACAATTTTGGTTCCGCGCCTGCCTGAGGCAAAACTATATTAAATATAGTTATTAAATATAGATATTAAATATATTTGATATATATTGATATTGATATATATATATCTATATATTTGATATATATCAATAAATTTTATTGATATACCTAATGATAAGATTGTAATTTACATTTTTAATCAAACGTACCTTATTTAGTCTTATTTAGTTAACAGTTTTCTTTCAAATTTTGCTCGTTTACTGGAGATAATTACTTTGAATAATTGAACATGCCAGTGGTGAAAGGAACTAAGTGCAAAAACATCATTTCCCATCTCCTAGTGGCGATAGGCTCTAACTACACACTTACATTTTTTTTCCACGAAAGATCGGTGGTGGCGACGAATATTTGACATACCAATGGGAAAGCGTTTCACCCCTAGATAATGAGTCTTGCCAAAGAAATCTTAAAACTGCAATAGAAAAGCAAAACATGAATTTTTACAAAACGGTGACCATGAAACATTTAAAACCCTCCTGTTGATTGATACGCATTATGTTGTTATGGATACATCGTCCAAATTATTGGCTACGAGTTGAAAATGATTCAAAACCGTAGGAATGACTTGGTTGTAAGTAGATATCATTAAAAAATTTCATGAGCAATTCTCGTCCAATTCTCGTCTCGTTTTTTCGTTCATGTGCCAGAGTAAAGACATAAAGTGTCAATAGATTTTGTTTTATTATTTTCTTCTTTCTAAAAATTTGTTGGTTTACGTTTCAAGGTTCGTAGAATCCGGAAATCGAATAAAAATTTGGCCGTCCGTCCACCGTCCGCGGCACTTGCCCCACTTAGCATTTACCGATTTTGATGAAATTTGGTATGTGGGCTCCATTTGGGGTCTAGTTGTGCCCCGAAGATTTTGGTTGATGTAGGTCGCTTCCAAGGGTTGAAAAATAAGGTTTGAAATTTTAAAAACGCCCTAAATCAAAAAATTTTGATATAAAGGTATTGTTTTTCCATCAATTTAAGATAGAATAGAATTTTTAGTATTTTGTGAGACCACGCGGAGCCCTGTAGGAGAAACCGTTTGCTCCCTACGAGAATTTAAGGGATGGACTTACGATAAATCAAAACACGAGTGTGAATCGCAAAAGAGGCCTAATCCCCGTTCAAATTTTATCTGATCGAAATACGATCGATGTTTTTCTTCAAGTTGGTTGGTGGTAACAATTGCAAAGCCGTGTTCTTTGCAGACGAGTTATCTATATAGAAAAATATTAAACCTTTGTGTAATAATTTGCAGCGTTTTTTGCACTGTAGCACGTTCAATTATTGCCTCCATCTATAGATTAGGAATGTTTTTTCGCACCCAATGAGAATGAATAAGTATTGAAGCCACGTTACCAACGATCGTTTTAGATCCCAAACCAAATAGGCTTGTTTTGGGTTCTATTTAAGTTGACGCAACTCGGCGTTATCTGTTGTCATGCCCATATAAATTAAACTCTAATCCTCCGTCTGTGACGTGCGCAAGCGACAATGAGGAAATGCTTGCAGGGGAACGCTAGATGGGGCTAATATTACTCATGATGCCAGAGCTGTCGTTCGATGAGTGGTGACGTTACGAAACTGTTTGTTCTTTTACAGTTAAGGTAAAAGAGTTGACTCACCTGGATAACCCTGAAAGAACTGTTCGATTCCAGAATTCATCACTCAAGGCTGCTACAGTTTCGAACAATCTTGAGAAAGGGACGGTCAGGAAAAATGTAAGTGGCCCGAAAAAAATCTGGAAAAATCATGCAAGATTGAAAATTGTTCTAGAATTTTGACAAACCGTTGGCTATAAAATGGTTCTAGATTACACCAACGCAGCGCCACTTCTGCTGTTTGAGCTGACGACCAGAAGTGTCAAACAATTTTGGCGGTGCTCATAGTCGACAATTCAATTTTACTTGTTTTCAACATTTTTTCGGAATACTGCTCCTAAGTATTCTAGAATACTTGTTTGTCGTACGTCCATAGGGATTCTCATAGGGAACGAACGGTGTGTCCTACAGAGCTCCGCGTGGTCTCAAAAATTCTATAAATTCTTTAGAATCTTAAATTGATGACAAAACAATACCTTTATATCTAAATTTTTCGAGTTAGGGCGTTTTCAAAATTTTAAAATTTATTTTTCGACCCTTGGAAGTGACCTACATCAACCAAAATCTTCGGGGCACAACTAGACCCCAAATGGAGCCTACATACCAAATTTCATCAAAACTGGGGAAAGTACGGCGGACGGCCGGCCAAATTTTTATTCGACTTTTGGATTCTACGTACCTTGAAACGTAAACCATCAAATTTTGAGGGGGTGTTAAAAAAAATTTCTTGGTCGATTCCAAAGGTTCATTATTGAAAATAATAAACCAAAACTGAGTGTGATTCGCAAAAACTGTTCGCTGACGGAAGTAGGCCAAATCGCCGTTCAAAGTTCAGCTGATCAGAGGCGGTCGCTGTTCGTTTCTCTGAATAATACTTCGTGTTGTTCTCAATCGTATAATATACAATTGAAAATAAATAAAACATAAATATACCCACAATTCTCAGACAGCGATGTTATCGTTAGTAGTTATAATTAATGGAAAAGCCGGGTTCTATTCAGTCGGGTGATCTATTACAGTAAAATAATAAACCATTGTGTAATAATTTGCAACGTTTTAGCTTAGGGATTATCATAATCCTACAAAAGGTTACTTTCGTTGCTCCGGAAAAGATGAAGAAATGAGGGAAATTTGTTTCGTTCTCCAGGTTGAATTCTAAATGCTTGCATTGCGTCAGTTGGATCAAGTGCGTAGTTTGAGAAGGAGTATCGACTGGCTGCAGACAACGAGTCGTTGATGCGTACCTCACGTTGCCATTCCTTCTTCATGATGGCCATCGTCTTCTTGACAGGTTCCTATGCTTTCTACCATCGACTTGAAGAGTCTTAAAGATAATGGATAGGTACCTAATGTTGATTTCTACAGTAAGTTCGTTCTCGCTTCAATATACTTGGGCTCTTTAAGTTCAATAAATCAGCCGTCCATCATCTCCTAGGTGAGACACGTTACACCCATCGTCAATTAGATAGGCACCATTTTGGTACCTGCGAAATCAGATCCTACTATACAAAATGCGGTTCGTCTAACCTGCAATGTAGAGACTCGAAAAATGAGGTAACAATGTGATTGTCATATTGAAGTAATTACCCAAGTAAAGTACTTACTCCTATTTTTGTAGCTTTTGGTTTATTATTTTCAATATGAACCTTTGGAATCGACCAAGAAAAAATAATTTTAACACCCCTCAAAATTTGATGGTTTACGTTTCAAGGTACCTACGTAGAATCCAAAAATCGAATAAAAATTTGGCCGTCCGTCCGCCGTACGCCGCACTTTTGCCACTTAGCATCGACCGATTTTGATGAAATTTGGTATGTAGGCTTCATCTGGAGTCTAGTTGTGCCCCGAAGATATTGGTTGATGTAGGTCACTTCTAAGGGTTCCAAAATCAATTTTGAAATTTTGAAAACGCCCTAACTCAAAACAATTTGATATAAAGGTATTGTTTTTCCTTCAATTTAAGATTCTATAGAATTTTTAGAATATTTTGAGACCACCCGGAGCTCTGTAGGACAAACCTTTCGCTCACTACGAGAATTTAAAGTTTAAACGTACGATAAATCAGAAACACGAGCGTGAATCGCAAAAGCGGCCTAATCTCCGTTCAAATTAAAGTTGACGGAAATGCGATCGATGTTTTTCTTCATTTTTGATTGGTGTTGTATTTGCAGACGATTGATCTATATAGAAAAATAAAAAATAAAAAACCATTGTGTAATCATTTGCAGCGTTTTTAAAAAATTGCAGCAACTTGAGCTATAAGCAGTCATTATAATTAATTTTAGTGCTGGAGGATGCTCTGTTGAAAACAACAATTGTATGTATACGAGAGAGAAAAACATTTATCGAACTTTTAGGAGTGAAAAAGTCGGACGAGGACTCCAGTAGTTGTCGAAACGTGAGGGATTTGCAAAACAGTAAGGCATACTGCTTTATGAAAGTTTAAAAAAATTGAATTTCCCCAAGTGTTGAAAAGATCCACACGTTTCAATTCACGTGATTAACATTTGGCATGGAACATGCTTTAGCCATCACGAGGAAACCGTGGAACGAAAGTAGCGCTGGATTTTGTAATGATTTTCACTTATAACCGACCCGTTTATAAGGAAATGTATCGATGTTAGTTTCCATCCCAAGAAACTCGTTCGCCACTTGTTGAAAAGCCCACTTTATGCGTAAATTATATACTGCTAAAACAGCTGTAAATACGGACGAGGCTGAGAGATACCTCTGATTTAAAAGAACTGTAAACAACATTCGCGGTAAAAACAACATCAATTTAGTGGATTACCTATATTGATGTTGTTGGTTGGCTTGTTGGTTTATTATTTTCAATAATGAACCTTTGGAATCGACCAAGAAAATTTTTTTTTAAACACCCTCTCAAAATTTGTTGGTTTATTGCTTGTTTTAAGCTAAAATCTTGTTTAGCAAACTGCTTGTTGTAAGCTAAAAGCTTGTTTCCGAAGAGTTTAAGACATTTGTCAAAAGACTGTTCGTCAAAAGACTGTTTGTCATACGACGTTCGGTCAAACGACTCTTTGTCAATACGCCTTTTAGTCAAAAGACTTTTTAGTCAAACGACTTTCGTCAAAGACTGTCAAAGACTGTTGTCATACGACGTTCGGTCAAACGACACTTTGTCAATACGACGTTTAGTTCATTTGGGGTCTAGTTATGCCCTGAAGATTTTGGTTAATGCAGGTCACTTCTAAGGGTCGAAAAATAAATTTAAAAATTTTGAAAACGCCCTAACTCAAAAAATTTTTATATAAAGGTACCTATTGTTTTTCCATCAATTTATAATAGTATAGAATTTTTAGCATTTTTTGAAACCACGTGGAGCCCTGTAGGGCAAACCGTTCGTTCCCTACGATAATTTAAGGGTTGGACTTACCATAAATCAGAAACACGAGTGTGAATCGCAAATAGGCCTAATCCCCGTTCAAATTTTAGCTGACCGAAATGCGATCGATGTTTTTCTTCATGTTGGATGGTTGGTGGCTTTGCAGACGAGTGATCAGTGTAGAAAAATAATAAACCATTGTGAAGTAATTTGCAGCGTTTTACCAATGTAATCAAAGGATCTTGAAACTTAGGCGAGATTTTGTTACGAACGCGCTTTTAGTTGTGATGAACTCTTAGACGCTTTAGATGTTTTTGATTTCTTAATAATAAGAAAAATGTTGTGATTGAAACTGCTTTAAAAAGTACTGAGTTATCGACTAATTCCACGGAAGAGCGAGTAAGGAAGCTCATTTGCAAACTAAAGGAAGGGCTAAAGCATGTTCCATGTTTGTTGAATTTTAGCCGAAGGCTCTAAGCAGTAACCATCCGGGGGTCCAGGGGGTGAGGCCCGAATTTTAAATACGTGCTGGTTTTACTTCTATATTCCCCCCAGTCTCCTATTAGTCCCCATCCAGGTGTTACTACTACTCCACAGCTGTCCATTCATAACTCTCAGTTCTTTACAATATCGCAAGAAAAGGATAGGAAACCTGTTTTGGAAACTACCATGTAAAACGTCAGCTTCACTTCTGGCGAGTGGAAAAGATCATGAAACCTCGTAGACCTTTTGAGTGGGGAAATTACCTTGAAATGAATTAGGAGAATGAGATGGGTCGGTAGAAGTGCTGAGGCCCCAAGGTTCTTTCATCGTAAATCTCTGGCGAGTCGAATCTCTCGACAGACGCTGATAGGAGGGATGAGGTACCTAGTTGATGTCCGGAAGACAAATCGGTGGTCTCCATTATCCAACAACTGACGGACGGACAGTCAAGCACTGCTTTCAGGAATTGGTTTTTATAAGAACAACCTTCGATTCGGTAAATTGGCATCGGGAAAATAATTTGACTTTCTCTTCTTGAATCGGAGGATGAAATGGGACTAGACACCAGAAAAAACGTCTGCCAAGTGGGTGTGGCACATAGCTTCCTCGTATCCATAACCCGACTGTATAGATGATCCGATGCATAGTGGTTAATCTCAGGACATCAATCTCCAAGTATCTTGCACTACCCTCATAGGGGACTCCACACATCAACCGGCACAATGATTTGAAATCATGAAATCAATGGCAAGGATTTCACGTTTTCGCATGCGCAGCGGATACTATCAGTCCGGGTGTGATGATTATCATAGGGGACCATCTACACGCTAACCCCCTCAATCTCTGAAAATGTCATCGAAATCGGATGAAAATTGCAGAAGTTAGGGTTGTGGCAAGGATTTCATGACAGACGCACAGACAGACAGACACAGAACCAAAATTTGTCAGAGAGGTCTGAAACGTAAAACGCGAATGGAAATTTTGATTTTAGAGAACATTTTTTAATTATTACGGGTGGAGTCTGTTTTTTAACGGTTTATTGCCTCACAGGTACATGTTTCGGCGAAACTTCGTCGCCTTCATCAGCCTAAAATACATTATATAAGTTATTTATAGTTAAAATGAAATAAAAATAAAACTAATACAAACCCTGTAACGCAGAGTACAATCCTGATCTCCTCAAATTTGATGAAAGCTACTTCAAAAGCCAGAAAAAGGTAAAATTCAATGAACAACAAAACCAAGTATTCAATTACAAACAAAATGAAACTATTGTACTTAAAACTAAAATAACTGATTATTTTAACACAAAGAATAACACGAATAAAAACTACAACTGTAACCTGCATCTGGAATTACAACAGCTACACAGAGAAACAGACAGTAAGAAAGCAAAAAAGCAATATAAGTATATATCTTATAACTACCACCCTAGCATACAAAAACCCCTAGAAAATATTTATCGGACATATGAGCCAAAATATCGAGTAACGTGGAAATATAATAATAAAATTGAAAAATTACTGAGTAAGACCAAAGATAACATTGGAATTATGGATACTAGATACAATACATACCAACTTAGCTGTACTGAATGTGTCAACAAAGTATACATAGGCGAATCTGGTGTCAACCTCCATAAAAGAATGAAAGCACATGCAAAAGATATTGAACGCAAAAGAACAACTACTGGAGTATCTAGGCATATGATTGAAAAGCAACATACTCCAGATTTCACCAATGTCAAAATTATAGGGAAAGAAGCAAACACTAGAAAGAGAAAAATCAGAGAGAATATTAAGATTGTTAAAGCTGGCAGCAGTTCTCTCAACATAAAGACGGATTTGTACTCACTCAGTGAAAGCTTCTACCCTCTATTTACAAATAATAAATCGAATACCCCATAAACTCTAATGTTAAACAAGAAAAATGGGATCATGAACAACAACGCCAATGTCTGTCATGGAGCGAGCCGCACCGACTGTCCATTCAAATTAAATGATACTGATTAGATTGATTACAATTTTAATTATCTCAAACCATTAGATCCAGTACTTCACATTTTTCAACAATAATCAATTTTTATTCACCGATTACGCTACAAGTAAGTAAAAATTTCACCTAATTCAATTCCAAATATGAAA
Source organism: Apolygus lucorum (assembly GCA_009739505.2). Lineage (NCBI taxonomy): Eukaryota > Metazoa > Arthropoda > Insecta > Hemiptera > Miridae > Apolygus > Apolygus lucorum. Next base: position 63,111,098 of record CM019183.2, on the reverse strand, counting down.
AACAAGTAAATTCCCTAAACAAAAAATTTTTCTCATCCATCTCTAAATTTGCACCATGTTCCAGCTGTTGTGGTACAACACAATTAGCGTGGCTATTGGAGTGAGGGGAAGGCATGAAATGAGTATTCAAAAAACAAGAAGGTAGATTTATAAAAATGCAGATACTGATTTCTATTATATACTACATAGTATTATTATATGATACATTTGGTATATAATAAATTTTTTTCACAACATTTTTTTCAACCTTGAGAATTGAAAACAGAGCTTCGGCTTCCTTGGTAGACTCGGAAGCAAAAAGTTGAAGAAACTCATTATAAACATTCATACCCCAAGTGTTTTTGTATTATGATTTGAATATCAACGAATTTGGAAAATGGTGGTTTTGAGGTGTATAGTTGGTATTCATTTATTTAAGTTATTATTGTTTTTGGTTTATTATTTTCAATTCAAATTATTATTATTTTCAACCTTTTGAATCGACCAAGAAAATTAGTTGGTATGAAGTGTCAAGGTACGTAAAATCCGAAAATCGAATAAACAATTTTCCGTCCGTCCGCCGAACGCGGCACTTTCCTTAGTTACCATGGACCAATTTTGATGAAATTTGGTATGTAGGCTCCATTTGGGGTCTATTTGTGCCCTGAAGCTTTTGGTTGATGTCGGTCAGTCACACCAATATTAAGAGTTGCAGTTTTCAAGATTGCCCTACCTCGAAAACTCTCGAAATAAAGGTGTAGTTTTTCACCAATTGTAAATAGTGTTGAATTTTTAGCATTTTTTGAGACAACCAAGAGCTCTGCAGGACAAACCGTTCGCTGCCTACGAGAACTTAAGGGTCGGACTTACGATAAATCAGAAACAGGAGTGTGAATCGCACAAGAGGCCTAATTTCTGTTCAAATTTTAGCTGACCAAAATGCGATCGTTGTTCGTTTCTTCGCCCTAAGGGCGGAATTCACAGTCATTCCTCAACGCCGAGGAACTCCTCAAGGAGGCGATGAGGAACCGTCGCATGCTCTGCGCTATTCACAGTCGTCATGTCGAGGAAATCCTCGAGGAGTTCCTCGAGTCGTATGACCATTTCCTCAGCGTCGTATTCACAATCCTAACTCGACGTTGAGGAAATCCTCGAAATCGGCTTAAAAGGAGCAGAATATCGAGGCACATGAAAAGATCCCTCAAGGAGTTTCTCAACACTTTTTGTTAACTATCTGGTTGGGTTACCCACTTATCTCCAATTTTCTGTAGTCAGAATCCGTACATAATGCTTCGATAATCATAATTGAAGGCCTTGCTCAAAAAACGAGCTATATGAATTTTTCTCAATTTGTTGGGAATCGAAAAAAGTTTCAGAAATTCCTGCTTCAAAATTTTAAAAATCCAAGTATACTAAATTAATTATGATTAAGGACGGATAGCAACTATATAATTATGATTTGATTTTTTTAAATAAATTACTCGTTGCGCAGCAAGTAATTGAAGTTTGCAGATAGCTCGTTTTTCCAACCAATAGTTTTCCAAATCCCTATTTTTATCACTAGTTTGTTAAAAAATGTCTCCTATAACTTTCCAACCACATTTTATGAATCGTCAATATTATCGGACTTTTTTACATAAACACTTCATCATTTTTTAGGAACATAAATATGAGGGGTCGAATAACGAGGTAAATAGCGCGGTAAAAAGAGGTAAATATAGCTCATAATTCAACCCAATAACGTAGTCGAGTTGTCAAGCTATCTGCCAGATGGTCCGATTTATTACATTTATAACTATCGGGGTGCTAGCGACTCCTCACAAATGAAGCAGTATATTTTTCTGACCCCAAAAATGTACTTACGGATCTCAGTAAATAAATAAACGTTGTATGCGAAGCTGTATACGTTTGTATTTAGAGCAATGATGAATGTGAGTGTTTGCAATATCGAGATAGAAAAAGCAGATAAAAGAAATCACAGATTACAGGGAAAGTTATGAATGTTTGATCGCATTCTTGTTTCTCGTTTGCAGACAACTTCGGTGATTTGTTCCGACAGTACTCACATCCGAATTCGCAGTCCAGGAGGATACAATGTAGAGGTCTTCTGGAATCACTAGGATACTTTTCAATGTTCAGATGTCAGCCGTCCGAACGATGAAATTCGTGATATTGTTTGAAGGCAAAGCCCATGATTCGGGAATTTTCAAGCGCAATCAGACTCTGCCTTGAGAAAAGCTATCATCAAATAGACCCTAATCCGTCTCAAATAATCACCAGCAGAAGTCGCACAAACACAAACCCAACTGACTTAAATAGAAACCACAGAGTACCGGAGACAAGAGAAACAAAAAACGTCTGCCAAGTGGGTGTGGCACATAGCTTCCTCGTATCCATAACCCGATTATATAGATGATCCGATGCATAGTAGTTAATCTCAAAACACCAATCTCTAAGTACCTTCCACTACCCTCATAGGGGACCATCTACACGCTAATCTGGACAATCCTAGAAAATTTCATCAAATTCGGATGAAAAATGTAAATGGTATGGCTGTTACAAGGATTTTACGTATGCGCATGCTAAGAGGCTTCTATAAATTTTAAGGCCTTGATTTTCATTGGAGACCGTCTACACACCAACTCGCACAATCCCTGAAAATTTCATTGAAATCGGACGGAGAATGTAGAAGTTATGGCCGTTTCAAGGAATTCACGTTTGCGCATGCGCAGTCGCTTCTATCAGTCCGGGGATGATGATTTTCATAGGGGACCGTCTAAACACCAACCCGCACAATCCCTGAAAATTTCATTGAAATCGGACAATAACTTCGTATAGTTATGCGCGTTACAAGGAAATCATGACAGACACACAGACAGACAGACAGACAGACACACAGACACACAGACACACAGACACTGAACCAAAATTGTTCAGAAAGGTCTAAAACGCAAAACGCGAGTGAAAATTTTTATTTTGGAGAACTTTTTTTTTTCGTCCTTGAAAAGTGAAAACAAAGCTTCCGCTACCTTGGTAGACTCGGAAGCAATAACAAATCCACATGCCAGTATAACCTCTCAAAACTGCTATAACCTCAGTGATGTTTGGCCGGGGGGAAATTCCTTGTTTTCTTCCCTCCAAACGGGGAAATTCCTCGTTTCCTTCCCTCAAAATAGGGAAAAACAAGCTAACAGTGTTGCCAACTGCTGGTTAAGGAACTGCTCAAGGCTCAGATCGAGGAGTTCCTCATGTCGAGGAGTTCCTCGAGTCGAGGAGATCCTTGAAAGATGAGGAGTTCCTCATCTGAACTATGAATACCGAAATTCGAGGAGTTCCTTATCTCTCTGAGGAGTTCCTTGGGTGAGGAGTTCCTCGACGCTTCCTTGAGCAATGACTATGGGTGGTATTCATAGTCGTGACTCTAGTAGGACTTGAGTAACTACTCCTGAGAGTAATTACTCTCAGGACATGAGTAGTTACTCGAAACTTGGTATTCAGAGTGTAAGTCGAGCAATTACTTGTCGTTCGAGTAACTACTCGACAAGAGTAACTACTCGAGATTCTGGAGATGCATCGTGAGGCTCGAGTAGTTCCTCAACCAGCAGTTGGTAGCCCTGATTGCTAGTTGAACGGGAAACTTCCTTTGTTTGACTGGGATTTTCCCCTGTTTAATGGGGAACTTCCCTGTATTGATACATCACTGCAGTGGTAACCATTCCGGTAGGTTTCGAGAGCGCTGCATGTTTGTTTTTGAGTGGTCGGTAGTTCGTCAGTTTGTGGTGGGTTGTGCGTGAAATGGGGAAGGAGATAATAATATTTGAAGATATTCTTTTCCTGTCCTAATCACTTTTGAACCTGGTGGTGCATCAGCAACGGTGCTTTTCAGCCTCTGAGCTAGTAATCTGGTAAGGTTGACTTTTATGTGTGAAACAAGCTGCAAGAATGTGACGATTCAGAAAAGCGGATAGAATGGAATGGAAGTCGTAAGAGTATCTTCAGTTGGTTGTCTACTTGGTAATCCTCTCACATTTCAGTCAATATATAATTGTAAATGAATCGAGTACGTTATAAATTATTTCTATTACGAAAAATATTAAAACCTATAAAATTGAACACTGTCATTGAAGTAGTTCCATTTTCCTCAAAATATATCAATGTTCTAGTGGTTTTGTCGAATTTTCTTCATTTTCCCCAAGAAATGTTTAACCTTCTAACTGCCAAGCTGTTTTGGCCATGACTTCCCCAGGTGCCAAATGGAAATATCAAGTGTAGGCTTTCCTTATGTGAAAATTTGGGATCTTTACATTCTATGAATGAATATAACACATTATGTACCTATATCATTATGTACTGAGACCGCCGGCGACCTTCATGGCACTTAAAGGCAACAGAGTACTCGGTGTGCCATGAGGTCGCCGGCGGGTCACGTTTTTGTGACCAAAACCAAGCAGGGTGAAAGCAAGAGAGAATGGCACGCGGAATGAAACTCGGAACACAAGTTGTTTACCTGTAAACAACAAAAAATACTGTTGTCAGAGTTACTAGAGAGTTTTCGCCACGTCTTTTGTGACGACCGTCCGCGTGTAATATCCATGCAACCGTCCGAAAATAGTGACTGCGCATGCGTGATGACTCGGACGACGAGCTCGGTCGTCTTGGACACCGCCAAATGCCGGCTTTTGGCGGCGTCGGGAAAGACGGTTTTCTTGACGACTGTGCCCTTCATAACCTCACACTTATATAACCAGTTTCAATTTAGATTGGATGTAGCAGGATTTTGTGTTGTGTCCGACGTTCAACTCCCGTGTTTTGGTTCTCGATATTAGCTTTAATTCGTAGAACAGTTTTCATTTTCCCGGGAATTATCAAGGTTTTCATCTCTCGAAACAAACTACTCGTCACCAGAATTCTGTTATCTTCGCATCAAGGTCAAGTGAATCCATCGTATACTACTGTTGACTCTGTGCGAATTTTACATTGTTTGAATGTCAATGAAATTTCTGAATAAATTCGCCCTTGTTTTTCATTTAATGTTGTATATTATTTATTCATCTACCAACACACATAACTACAGATCTACAATAAACAGGCGACGAGAGTCAGTTCACGTAAGTAGGTACCATTTAAGATTTCCGCTTGCTGTGATCATCGTACTTGTAAGTTGCATGACAAATTGGAAAAAATGCTCTTACTACAGTTATCAAGTTTGTTACCTTTGAAAAAATACCTTCCTTTCACACAATCGTAGGTATTTGGTTAATTATGGATATCTGCATTTAGGTGTTACGTCTATAAGTTCGTACATCAATCCTAGTTTGATAGATCTTTACTTTCGTTTTTGTAATAGTCCGCACGTCCTGGTAGGTAGAAACGAAGTACCTAGCTACTCTAAATTATCTATAGATATGTTACACACGTGTTGTTAGACAAAAAAGAAACAAGTAGAAAGGTAGCTACTGCAAAATCGGTAGTAAAGTACTATAGACCCAAAAAAATGCTGTAAGAGGTCTGGAAAAGCTAGTGTTGTTCACTACTTTCTAAAGGTAAAAACGATCAAAATCATCAGTAGGTAGGTTTTTATGTCGCAATGTAGGGTCCGAAAGGGATGTAGATAGGTACCTACGTACCTATCCAAGTAGTAATAAATTTATTGCTTTTTCAATAAGTACGGCAAATATTCTAATTTTCGATCTGAAAAACTCATTTCGAGACCCCCGAAGTCTGAATCAGCTGTTCGCTATCGGCCATTTTCGAGTGACTTCACAGGTCGGTAGCAATTTAGCGTCACTTCCAGAGTCCGCACCTTATTTTGTGACGACTCGAAATCCACCAAAAAAAGTTAGCATCTGCGTCTGCTGGCCCCATCTGTCTCTAGTCGTCACGATTTCAAGTCGTCGCGCCTGACGTGGCGAAAACTCTCTACTGACTCAAAATAGAGTCGACTTCAAAATACCGTTGTCATCGGTTGTCAAGCTTGGTTCACATAGGTGCGTAACGTCCGTAATCCGTAGTGCGTAATTGGATCCTATTGGCTGGGGCGAATAGCCCCTCAATTGAGGGGCGCGAGCAATCTTTGCGGACGAAGACTTTTGTCCGTTTTGTAAAATTAGATATTTTACGCATTACGGATGAACTTCGACAAATTTCGGCAAACTTCGTGAAAGCTCTCGTCATCTGTTCATCGTTCAGCTGTTCGTCGTTGAGTCGGTTCTCTGGATTCCGTTTTATTATTCCGTATTCGAATTAGTATTTTTATTCCGGATTATTTGGTTTTCATTTTCAATTATTTGGTTTTCATTTTCGAAATGAATGTGAATGAATTAAATGAGAGCCCCATTGATCTCGGGAAAAAACAATTGAGCGGGAAAAAAACAATTCTGCGCAGAACCTACTGCGCGCTTCTGCGTAACGCGTAATCATATGGCCATGTGAACGCTCTTTTACGCATTACGGACTTTACGGATTGCAGAACACCCCCCCTTCTCTTTTTGCGCATTACGGATTACGGACGTTACGCACCTATGTGAACCAAGCTTCAGAGGAAATTTCATATAAAAAGTGAGGCCGCCCGCGGTCTCATTGGCACCCATGGTAACCGCTTCTATAACATGCTGCAAACCGTATACCATCCCGTGATCCAGTTGCTAGGTGCCTAATGAAGCTAATAATTACCGGAGGGTCAGAAAAAAATAATATTCCTTAGATGTACAGATGAAAAATTGTGAGGTAGCCGGCGGCCCTCACGACACCTATTGTTGGGTATCGTGAGGTTGCCGGCGGCCCTCATGGCACTTAAAAGGTTAAAAAAATCTTTTTGTTTATTCATTTTTGAGAAAACTATATTGGTATATTAAGGTTTTACTTTGAAACTGATTGCAATTCACTGCCTTCAAATTCCTCTCACTTTACTTATTTCTAAAATGAATGGTTTTGCGAACGAACGGTTCAAAACACTGTAATTATTTAACCTAGAAGGTCCAGTTGGTCTCAAACTATAGAAAATTCTACCTACTATAGACAATTAATTATTGAAATTATATTTTAGAAGTTATGGTTAAAAAACTGAAAAAGTTCAAACATTTCATGGTTTTTAGCACAAAGTTTTATCAAATTTACAAATTTGGATAACTTTTTAAATCGTTTAAAAAATTCAATTTTTATTATTAAATTTATTGTTATTCTTATGGATTTTTGCGATTGCAAAGAATCATAGATATATCCATTTTTGATGAGAACAACACGTTGAGTAACTGCTCAAGTGTCCTGTCCAGGTGCCTCGAGTTTTTGCTAGTTTCAAGTAGAAGCAGGCCTCGACTCAACGCCAAGTTTTGTTTATGAATACCGCACGCAGAGCGGATACTCGAAGTTTGGAGTAACTACTCGAGTAAATACTCGAGATGAAGACAGTGAATAGCGTTGAGCATCCGCCGTTACTCCAAGACCCATTTGAGTATTTACTCGGCTTCGAGTAATGTCTATGAATACCGCCCTTAGGGCGGAATGAATTCCGCCCGTACTCAGTCTTGGGTCCTTAGCAATCAGTAATCGACTTTCCTAATAATTAAGGCAACCTTAAATAACTGTTTCTTCGAACTGAGTGTGATGCGTTTATTTCTTCTAAATGAACTTGATTGTGAAGTAGGTACGTGGTAGGTAGGTAGTATCTAGGGTTGGTAGATGGTGACAATGGGAAAGCCGGGTTCTTCGCAGATGAGTGATCTGTCTGGAAAAAATAAACCTTTGTGTAATAATTTGCAGCTTTCCAATATTATGATCCATTTGGGACCTTGAATGCATGCTCACTCTTCTGTTTAGAGATGTTTTCAAAACTGTTGTTTAAACATTTCACTTCCATATTTTCTACCATTGAGCAGGGGAGGACCACTAGGAGTAATGACAGGATTTTGGCGTACCCAAATCAGGATAGTAACCAAGGACACTAAATGAGGCACAAAATGCGAATTATACAATACAAATCTCCTACGTCTTCCTTCTCGCTTCATGAACTGAAATGTAAGAGGATCGATGTTTTTCTTCATGTTGGATGGTTGGTGGCTTTGAAGACGAGTGATCTACATAGTAAACAATAACCATTGTGTAATTATTTGCAGAGTTTTTGTGCGGTTTTTTTTTTTGCGGACGGTTCTTTATGAATTTTTCTCGCTGATCCGTATTTGTATTCCACGTTTTTTCCCAGTGGAAATCGAAGATGCAACGATAATTTCGAACAATGGCTTTCAGATGCGAGGGGGGGACCTTTGCGAAATAACCAAGATGTGGCAAAGTTACGTGATCGAATTGCAGACGTCCCCAAGATCATCAAGATATCGGTTTTTTTGTCATATTTCGCACGAAGAATATTAATAAACTGGACATAAAATATTCAAAACCAATATCATCGCACAGTTTCCAGTTTACAGATTTCCAAATCAGGTTTCAATTATATTCCTCACAGTCATAAACTGAGGAATATCATAAACATAAAATCTTGTAGAACCTGGAATGAAGTGAGGTAATCAATCCTACTGGTAGGGTCTTGTTTCTGCCCTCCCCAAGGAGTTAACTGGATGTAAAGTAAGTAAGTAATCCGAATTGGACAAACTTGAAGAGCGAACAGTCGAAGTACAAGGAAAAGTGGAACGATCGTGCATCAAAACTACACAATCAAGAACACTTTCGCGTAAAATTTAGAAGAAAAAAAAACGGCTATTACCTGGAAAACATAATAAAACTATCAGAATGGTCAAGGGCTAAAGTCCATTGTGTAATAATTTGCAGCGTTTTCTTTGGCAATTGTTGTTCGATTTTGATGATTTCGGCAGCAATGTTTCAGATTTTCAATTCCCTGGGGCCGTGCACATAGATTTCTAAAATCCTTTAAAATTTCAAATTTAGTTACAACTTTTTAAGATTTCGCGCCTTCAATTTTGAGAAATACTAGGAACAAACGGCGACCGACTGAGACCCCCTTAAGACCCTGGAACTACTTACTGGAACTTCAGTCTGAAGCCCTACAAAATGTATCATATTCGAGTAAAACTCCTTGTATGGCCAAACTTAAATCCGAGTTCTTTTCAAACCTCAACTTTCAAACAATTTTTTTGAGTAACTTTTTAAAAGAGACATGATATCACAGGGTGTAAATCAGATACATGAGAGGATTCCGCTCCAAACCGTGAGCTTCAGCCTGTTTCTAAGTTAGGTAAGGGGGACCTTCTAAGGACAACACTCATTAGTTTGCCTACCAGTGTCAACTTCAACTGACCGTTATCATGACGAGAGAAGGCGAAAGTGGACTCTCATATCTAATTGAAGTGATGCAGGCAGTTGTTACCCGTGAAAGGTAAGACCGTCCTAGGCTGGAGTAATTTTGTAGACTGGGTAGGTAAGAATCAACACCCAGGCATTTCCAATTTTCACTTTTTAAGAAGCAGTTTTCTCTCCAAGTTTCACTGAAAGTACGCAGGTAGGTATTCAGTTGTACGTAGTGAGTCACATGTCTCAAAACTGACAGCTGCAACTTTACTCTCCTTTCCACACTTACTTTACTTGTACACGTAGTACACCTCGCAGGTGAATCTTGTAGTAATGAGAAATTGCTAGAGTTAATACTCATAATGAAGAGAACGTGCAGAGAGACTTGGAAACAAATTTGCAGAAGAAAATTTTGGGAAGCCGAACGCCGCATTGTTCACTAAACATCTCCTAGAGATCACATCAATTTCATCAGGAATTCAGTTGGCTGAGCGAAAACAGTTCAGAAATCAGTAGAGAAGAAGTTAGTGTAATTTTGCACTAACTACATACGTAATTTTAATAAAGAGTTCAACTAGGTAGGTAGTCATTCCTAAACAAAAATGTACTGCTGATTGGACCGTGTCATGCAACAACCATCTAAGTAGAATTTTGTCCAAATTGAGATAACTTCAGTTTTCTCTTCTCTGGAGGTATCCATATAACCTCCAGTTGTTGTTATTAAAAAATTTCAGCTCGTGGCCCAAGAATTATCGAAAATTTGTTATTGCATAACAGTCTCATCACCCACATCCTTTTTTAGCAATAACCATCTAATAATATATCTGATAATCTAATCATAACATCTAATAATAAGGTGGAAGTTAAGGTGGAAGTAGTTAAGGTGGAAGTTAATTATGGTGGAAGTTACAAACTAAGATTCCAGCTATGAAAAAACCGTCTAAGTCGACGTGGATGGTAGTTTTCTCTGACTTTGAGTTCTGCTAAAAGAGTCGAAGTCGTGATAGGTGTCTGTTTCGTTGTTTGTCACCTACTACAGTAAAAATTCGCAGTAGACGTTTACCATCTATTGGCTGCTTATTTCATTTGTTTGATACCATGTTTTGCAATAAACGCTAATTTCCCAGGAAGAGGGATGACTGGGATCATGCTCTAGCCCATCCATTACGAATTAGGTATCTCCTAAGTAACGTAACTTCATGGGTCGGCGATCTAATTGTACTCATGTATTCATTGTACTTGTATTCATGTGGGGGGCAAAATCGGAGCATTAAGACGGTCGTAATGATGTTTCACATTCTGCTCTCGGAGGAGTTTAGTTTAAATCTTAATCTTACACTCTTGACGAGTATGCTAATGTAATGACGGTTAGCAGAAAGAAAAACGAATTTGTAGTAAACAAGATCGAGAAGGAAGACTTCTTGTTTGACGTCATCGAAGGATACGGTTTTGAAGACATGGAAGAGCCGGAGGAGGAAAATGTTTCCTAACTGAGTTCCAGAAAGTCGTTGGATCAAGTTTCTCTCTTAAATTGCAATTTTATGATTTTCGATAAAAAAACATTAAAGAAATTGTGATGGTCATTAATTCAATCATAGTTTTAAGAAGTACAGCAATCATAATCTTCAGGCAGGAGTGGAAAGAAGAGCCTCTTTTATCGCTTAAATGGTTATTGCATAAATGGATCACTCTATAAAATCAGTTATGCAATAACCAATTTATCAATGTTAATGACTCAAAATTTCATTGGAGAGGATTTGATTTTGATTTTTCAAGGAAAACAGATCGTACACCAGTACGATCTGTTTTCCTTGAAAAATCAAAATCAAACCTTGTATAGAACCATCTATACAAATAAAAATATTGCAGTAAAATAGCAATATCTGAAATGGAGGAAGCATTTTAGGAAAACATGCGTTTCCCAAAGTCAGCTTTTTTGAACTTAGATGGTTATTGCTCAACATGGTCCAATTACGGAGTTACTCATTTAAATTTGAAGTTGAACTTTTGTGATCTCACACTCGACTACACCATTACAGAAGAACTTACACCTTGATCTATCTCATTGTATTCGTCAGACAGACAATACCTCAGTTAGGGTCCACAGCTGTGAAGGGTCTTCTTTTCATGGGTGGGTCCAGGTGTCGGTTTTCAACATCTGGCAGCCTCACCCTACAAGTGGCGGTCGGTCCTGGGGGCCCTACAGGCAGTGGCCTCTGTATGTCCAGGCCGGCGGCGGCGGAGTGACGTGTAATAGTTTTTCGTTTCCACATTGTCTCATCGGAAGTTATCACCCACTGCGAATTGAAAACGTAAAATAATGAAGTATATGGGGTCTTAGAGGGCTTCTGACGAATAAGAGGGGGTTTTCTTGTAAATTGGAGGTGTAAGCAGGAATAATGTGGTCTTACAAATATGTCCAGGCCTGGTCGTAGGTGGTCGTGCCCAGACGCCGTCAGAGCTGCAGATGCCCTAGAGAATCCCCTGGCTCACTCCTATTTCCTCTGTTTACGCCGGTGGTGCTCAGGATAGATTCACACGGCTTTACCTGGCGTCACCTGCGAGTCTCAGACGTCTTTAGTGGAGTTCACAAGGGAAGTAAAGTGCATTCGGCGCTACCTGCTTGCTTACACCTTCGCATCCTGTTCTGAGGTGGTTTGACGAGCTTTCGTAGCAACTATGAAATTATAAACCGATGTGGGGCAATGGAAGGGCCAACATTTCCAATACCTGTACCTTTTCATTTACAGTTCTCTGTACTTGGTATACTATATCTCGTCAAAGCAATAATTCACACTGTAATGAGAAGGATATTGTAACGAATTCACTCGTTAGGATTCGTGTCAAATGGAGTACGACTTTGTCCGGAACAATTTTTGTCTCGACAGGCTGCACTGATTCTCATTTTAGTGTTGACAATTTCCTAGCCAGGTTATAGCTTTGTTATGAAGCATTAAATGCTTCATAACAAAGCTATAACCTGGCTAGGAAATTGTCAACACTAAAATGAGAATCCCAATATTCGTCTGTATTGTCGGTTGATTAATAAATTTTATTAATCAACCGACAATACAGACGAATATTGGGAATCCAATCGGAGAAAAGCGCCACTTCTACCGTGATTTTGAACATTTTTTTCCTCCAATATCAAAGCCTGAAACCCCAGGATTACAGCAGGTTCACACTGGTTTGGCAGCTAGTTGCAGGGATTTCACAATTTACCGTAAGATTACTTCGTTTTGTAGACTGCAGAGTTTCTAAATAACTTTGGTTTATTATTTTCAATAATGAACCTTTGGAATCGACTAAGAAAATTTTTTTTTAAGACCCCCTCAAAATTTGTTGGTTTTTCGTTTCGAGGTACGTAGAATCCAAAAAATCGAATAAAAATTTGGCCGTCCGTCTTGGTAAGTAAGTAGTCTTGAATAGCTCCAAATTTGTTTACCGTAAATCCCGTGAATAGGAAAATGTGATGTACCAGAAGCCTGTAGGTCCTACCGTCAAATTCTGGGAGTCCAGCTCCACCGTCACTTCTCAACTGATGTGGGAGGAGAATTTTCGAATTCCTATCAGACATGGTTTCGATTCATCAATAGGTCAACATTCGACTGCAGTACAAAGGACAGTAATTCACAATCGTGTTTCTGAATGGTCCCTGACATGTGATGAGAAAGTAGTCTTGAATAGCTCCAAATTTGTTTACCGTAAATCCCGTGTAACAGGAAAATGTGATGTACCAGAAGCCTGTAGGTAGCTACCATCAAATTCTGGGAGTCCTTACCTTCACTTCTCAATTGATGTGGGAGGAGGATTTTCGAATTCCCATCAGAACATGGTTTCGATTCATCAATAGGTCAACATATATTCTGAAAGAATATTCTGAAAATTTGGAGTCGTTTCCTCTTATTAGTAAGACTGTTATTAAACTTGACGATTTGTGAGGTTTTTTGTTGTTTTTCTGGTTTTTAGGTACAGAGGAAGAAGATGCCGAACTTACATCCGTAAGTTCTCAAACATCCGAAAGGGAAAAAAGTGTAAGTTCGGTTGTACAGCAAAACCAATCTACGAAAAGCGCTAGACTTGAGTAGAATCCGATTTTTATTCCAATTTTTGTAACATTTTTCTAATTGTTCAATGAGGATTATTATGTTCAATAATAAGAAGCGAGCAAGAAAAAAAAAAATTCAACCCCTCAAAATTTAATGTTTCACGTTTCAAGGTAAGTAGAATCCGAAAATCGAATGAAAAAATTTGCCGTCCGTCGTACGCGGCACTTTTCTCACTTAGCATTGACCGATTTTGATGAAATTTGGTTGTATGTAGGTTGGAGTCTAGTTGTGCTCCAAAGATTTTGGTTGATGAAGGTCACTTCTAAGGGTTGAAAAATAAAGTTTGAAATTAGGAAAACGCCCTAACTCAAAACATTTTGATATAAAAGTATTGTTTTTCCATCAATTGAAGATAGTATAGAATTTTTTGAGACCACGCGGAGCCCTGTTGGACAAACCGTTTGTTCCCTACGAGAATTTAAGTGTTGGACTTAGGATAAATCAGAAACACTAGTGTGAATCGCAAAAGAGGCCGAATCTCCGTTCAAATTTTTGCTGACCGAAATGCGATCGATGTTTTTCTTCAAGTTGGTAGGTGGTAACAATGGCAAAGCCGTGTTTTTTGCAGACGAGTGATCTATATAGAAAAATAATAAACCTTTGAGTAATAATTGCAGCGTTTTCGATTCCATGAAGGGAATGAAGATAACCGCCTATGACTAACGGGAAGGACACCATAACCGAAACCAGCAGTCCTCAACCACAGAATGGCTGAAGCGCGATGGAAACTGAACATCTACCAAGTGATGATGAATCCTACTGAATCATTCTGGCACGAAAATTCTGTCGTGGGATATAAATAATAGAAGAGAGTGAGTGGAGTCCTCAAATTTTGAGGGGGTTGACATTTTCTTCTCGGCTCGATGTGTTCTTGAAAAAAAATTTCGATTCGTGAGTCCTCATCTTGTGAGGGTGTGCCGATATATGGTGTTTCCTTTTCAGAACTAAGAGCTTTCAAGTTTGTGTAAATTGTAAGTGGTATGTTAATTCATAGAGGAAGGAAGAGCAATCTTTGGCAAGGGTGGTTATTTTGTGCTTGCTTATGTTTTCAAGTAAATATTGTTCTGTTGAAGACCTTGATGGAGGAAATAATTACGATACATGCTCCACCCGTTTCAAGTTATAGTTTCCATTTGAACTTAGTTGACCAAAATACTTTATTGACGTTGATTCTGATTGACGCTTTTGATAGAAGTCGGCAATCGATGACGCCCACCCCGCCTGCTGTTTTTCATTACCGGTCGTTAGGACTAATTATTTCTGAGGAGCACCATCTTCTTGTTAAGGAGAATTCAAAACGTCCTTTTCACTAGAGGATGGTCATTAGAGGGAAAATGATGGACGTTTGAATGAGCGGGCCTGTGCCTTGTTTGCTCCAGCCCAACTAGACCAGGTTATTTTGGTTCGTCAAAGTCTCGGACCGGATATCACTCATTCATTTGCACCAAAAGACAAGGTTCCTTTGAGAAACATACAGCTGCTATTAGGAACTGCAAGAAAAACTCATCTGTCAAGGGGGTGTGAAGTAGATTCCTCGAGGCTGTGGATTCTCTCCAAGTTTAAGCAAAATGTGGCCATTAGATCTTGGGAAATGTTTTCATTGTATTTGAAATAGGTCATTTTACGTTCGCGTGTGTTTAGATCTCCTAATGACCCCCAAGAGCTGGCATTTATTGGGGAACATCTTCGACTCTATTCACATCAATCCAAACATTTTACCCATAACAGGTGACACTGGGAGGATCGCAAATTCGTTTAAATTTTTGTATTTCCACATAGTGTGGGTGATCCTATGATGTATCCATCCCATAATATATCTCTAAATCGACTAGTGAACTAGCTTCATTAAGGTCCCACATAAATGGCATCGCCTTCGTATTAATACTGTTTATTA
Source organism: Apolygus lucorum (assembly GCA_009739505.2). Classification (NCBI taxonomy): domain Eukaryota; kingdom Metazoa; phylum Arthropoda; class Insecta; order Hemiptera; family Miridae; genus Apolygus; species Apolygus lucorum. Next base: position 63,095,861 of record CM019183.2, on the reverse strand, counting down.
ATTAATCCTTTTATCAATCATGGTGTTCCGTCGAGGAGGCAAGCTTGGATCAGGAGAAAAATTCACGTTTGTTAGTAGCTCGATTGATACAGTGAACTCTTTAATACTCGGGGTTATTCTCACGACAAAACTCTTATTCAGTAGTCACTTCTCGGAGAGCTGTAGCTACAGTTTGCTGGTAATAGCGTTTTCCCGCCCATCCATCTCTGCTTGTGTCAAATATATAATTTTCAATGCAGTTGCAAGAGCGATTTAATATTATGTGGACCAGTGGAAGGTCTATCTGACGTCTAACACCCTTGAGTAACTGTTCCGATATTTCATCAAGCTAGTCTTTTATCTGCCTTGGAATGCTCCAAATTAGTTTTTGTATTTGAAGTTTAGTGCTCATAATATTTCTGCACATACCATGTCCCTAGCCTGACAATATACAGGGTTTTTCACGAAAAGGTTACACCCCCCTTAATTTTCGCAAAATACAGCGTAAAAAATTCCGACCAACGCAATTCTTCATGATTTTTGTGAGGATCTCAGGAAAAATACTTATGCGCAAAAAAGTTGTGCGCAATCGTGCGCAATTGACATTAACTTCATTTTTTCAAATGGAACCCCCCTTTTTTATTACAGATTCGGATTCTACGTCAAATTTCATGAGAAATTCATACCCACATCGATTTGCTTTATTGCGCGCAACCTAGATTTTTGAATGCTCTAAGTCGCGCAACTCCACAATTGCGCAAAAATTAGGTTTTGGAGAACCCTAAGTGTGGCACATGTTTTTTCATCATTTTTTGACGCTGAATCACAGGGTGTCATCCGTTTTGAGAAAAACCAAGATTTCAAGAGGAAAATTAACATTTCTTTCACGAAAACATCAGTTTTGAGGTCGAAATCACGTTTATTTTTTATTTTCTCACCTCCTTTTGAACCACGGGCTTGGGGCCGTCTACGGTGGAGTTAAAAATAAAAATTGACAGCACGATCATGCTTAAACTGAATAAAATTGCCTAAAAACTCATAACGATTTAAAAAGAGCGAATTTTTCACTATTAGCAGCCGAATTTTAGCCGCCATTTTGAAAAATTTCAGTCAAATTGAAAAACGGATGTCACCATGTGATTTAGCCTTACAATATGATGAAAAAACATGTGCCACACGTAGGGTTCTCCAAAACCTAATTTTTGCGCAATAGTGGCTTTGCGCGACTTAGAGCTTTCAAAAAGCCAGGTTGCGCGCGATAAAACAAATCGATGTGGGTATGAATTTCTCATGAAATTTGACGTAGAATCCGAATCTGTAATAAAAAAAGGGGGGGGGGGTTACATTTGAAAAAATGAAGTTAGTGTCAATTGCGCACGATTGCGCGCAACTTTTTTGCGCAAAAGTATTTTTCCTGAAATACTCACAAAAATCATGAAGAATTGCGTTGGTCGGAATTTTTTACGCTGTATTTTGCGAAAATGAAGGGGGGGTGTAACCTTTTCGTGAAACACCCTGTATATTGTTAGGGTCTTGAAGATGCCACGTGACAGATACCCAGGCAAGGTTGCACGGGAGGTCAGCAGGTCCGAGGTATTTTGGTTACAAGCACTCACTGGACCTGCTCGTCTTCATGGGGATGTAAAAAGACTGAATGAATGGCCGGAGAAGATAGAAATACTGGTGGAGGTGGATTGTCGCATTTGGACAGAAAGTATGACATTACCCACTGCCGAGCCAGAAGGTCAGACCTGCAAACTTGCTGGTGGACGGAAATTTTTTTTGATTTTTTTGTTACGGGAGTGGGCAAACTGTTTAAGAGCGATGGGGAAGTTCACCCCAACAGTAGTGGACTCCCCAGCATTGGGCCTACCAACTAAAACCCCACTCCCTCTGCTTAGGACTCACCCCGGAACCACTTGTACAATATTACTTCAGGGTGAGCCCTTCATGTGCCAAAAGGCTGCTCCTACTTCTGGTCTCTCCTTCAATTCTATTCCTCATCTTCTTCCTCCCATCTTCCATCCAGCTTTTTTTGCTTTGAAGACTAGCTGGTGGACGGAAATCATCCTCTATGATGAGACTTATTGGCAGTCGTACGCTCCAAGGAGGTTACATTCAATGTGCAACATCAGGAGTTCAGCACGCGTTTTCTGATAGAAAGTGCTTTTCACTATGTTCATTCAGACTAAACTTTCATTCATTTACAGTAAAAATCGGCGGTTTGCAGTGGCACAGTTTGCTTTTTTCATTTTGGAAATATCGTGCCTACCTGGTTGCTGAATTTACGTGGTTAAATCCCAAAATCAAGAATTAATTTTTCAAGAAATATGTGCCTTGGAATAATCAATAATTTATATAGCTATTATATTTGGAAATAATTCAATAATCCAAAATGAATTGTTTAGATAGGTAAGGATCAATGGGTATTGTTCCCATTTATTTCTCATGTCTTGAATTCACTAATTTTGTTCAATAAACAAGATTTCTTCTTTTTCATGTCCATTTAATTTAGTTCCCTTACGACTGGGAACTAACCAGATAATTCGTAGATTTTATGTAGTTCCCAAGGACAGTAAGTACGACTTAACGGTACTGGAAGGATATATGGTACCTAGTACCTGAGTAAAACTCAGGAATAGGTGTAAGATATACTTAGGGTACCTAGTAGATAACTACTTACCATTCTGAAGTTTTCCGACTCACCATTCTAAGGGCGAAGCTGTTCTGACAATACAGAATATACAGTATGGAAAGGACGTCGACTTCTGTAATATTCTTTCAATGAGCATTCATTGAGCCCTTCGTTTGGTGACCCTACTGGAAACCGGTTACAACGTAGAAAGTTGAAAGGAGAAAAACCGTTTGAACCCACCTATCCCCCCGGACAAAGAGACACGCAGCCCGAAAGAGCACAAAGAGGTAATTCAGAAAACGAAGGGTGAAGAATTGGGTACTCTTTGAAAGACTCACGGTTCTCCTTTCATGGACGATTCCGGCGTCAGTCGTGCTTCATTGAAAGTCAGAGTCCAAACTCATTTCGAACAATGATTGTCGTCGGAAGGTGACGAATTTGTGTCAACCATAATATGAGTTTTAGAGATCTACAATAAATTTACTCCTAAAAGGTTGTCGACATGATTAGGTTATTGCAACCGTCAAGTAGGCAATAAATAGCTTGGAGACATCAACCTTACTGACGACCTGTGGAAGGTCTGGTGTTGACCCTAGACCTGACAGTCAGTGACGGTGACAAAATGTGCAGTTCGGTGCAATCTGAATAGGCAAAATTCGCAATCCTACTTATAGGGTTATAGAATACAATAGCTAGTGTACAGATGGCATGGGGTTATCAAAAAATATAATATGAATTTCGTACTCAATAGGTACTAGAAATGCAGCTTCAAAATCGGAATGGGAAAAATATATCGATATTCCCTAATTCTCTTGAATTTACGATTTCTATAAATTCTCATGTTTTGCTAAAACAAAGATATAGTTTTTTAAACATAATTTTTTCTGCTATCTATTGATGATGTCAATATTTTAAAGTCAATATTTAGATATGTATGGATTTTTTTGCCTCCCAAGCCACTTGCCCATGGATATAATTATGACGATACACATGGATATTGCCCATGGATATATGAAGAAATACGAAATGTATTTTAAACAAAAACATAGTACTTAATGTCAAAATATCAATCTCTAAGTACCTTCCACTACGCTCATAGGGGACCATCGACAAGCCAATCTGAAAAATCCTAAGAAATTTCGTCGAAATCGGATGGAAAATGTGAAAGTTATGGCTGTTTCAAGGAATTGATGTTTGAGCATACGCAGTCGCCACCATCAGTCCGGGGACAATGATTTTCATAGGGGACGATCTACAACCTCTTCCGCATAATCCCTGAAAATTTCATCGAAATCGGATGAGAAATACAGAAGTTATGGCCGTTACAAGGATTTTACGTTTGCGCTTGTGCAGCGGCTACTATCAGTCCAGGGGTAATGATTTTCATAGAGAACCATCTACACGTCAACCTACATAATCCCTGAAAATTTCATCGAAATGGGACAATAACTTCGTATAGTTTTGCCCATTACAAGGATTTCATGACAGACAGACAGACACGGAACCAAAATCGTTCAGGAAGGTCTGAAACGTGAAACGCGAATGGAAATTTTGATTTTGGATAATTTTTTTTCTTTCAACCTTGAAAAGTGAAAACAACCTTCCGCTACCTTGGTGGACTCGGAAGCAAAAGTCTATCAAGTGGTTGTGGCTCATAGATTCCCTTCCACAATAATTGTTATTGAATATGTTAATGAATTGTTAATACGATAAAACAGTAGTTAATTTCAAAACTTTTATCTCCCAGTACGTACCACTACTCGACAAATTTGATGATCAGGTGACGATTACATTCATTTAGGGAACCATCCTGAGTCATAACGACACGACCATTGCAAATGTCATCGAAAACGAATGGCAAGTGTAAAGTTTCGCTTCTCAAGATTTCACGTTGGCGCATGCTCAGCGGCTTCCAATCATCCGAACACGATGAAATTGATGATAGACCCTGTAATTTCCAAAACACAAAATCGCTGAAAATTTCATCGAATCAGGTTGGAAAATGAAGAAACTGTGGATGTTGTCAAGGATGTTACAATTGCGCATGCGCAGAGGCTACGATCAATCTGCGATACACCGAATAAAAACGTCTGCCAAGTTGTATGAGCAGTACAGCCTTCTCACGTAGAATAGCAACGTCACTGTTACGGAATTACGAGTTGTTGATGTAAAAATAATTGATTGTCCACAACAGAGAAGTAGCTACATACTGACAAGTTCCTCAACTTGAGACAAGATTTTCTCAATCCTTGTTCCAGGTATCAACAACTCACTCATGTTGATGACTTTCAGAGTTAACAATCAGCAACATGATCTAATTTCTTGCGATTTTCACTTTTCCACGTGTACCGTGATGCCACGTGGATCCTACGGATTAGATCGTTTAGGAATCAATGCTCTTCTTAGGTCCAACAAACTACCCTCCAAGTTGGAGCAAAACTAAGCTATCAACTGGTGAGAAGTTTTGTTTGCGCATGCGCATGCTGCTAATAGTACGATGTTGATGAAATTCAAAGGAGACTCACATCAACCCTTCATCGAGTAACTTCGTATTGTTTCGCCTGTTAGAACGAATTGCGGACACACAAACGGACACGAAACCAAACGCTGCAAATTATTACACAAAGGTTTATTATTTTTCTATATAGATCACTCGACTGCAAAGAACACGGCTTTGCCATTGTTACCACCAACCAACTTGAAGAAAAAAGGGCTCCGCGTGGTCTCAAAAAATTCTAAAAATTCTATACTATCTTAATTTGATGGAAAAACAATACTACCTTTGTATAAAAATTTTTTGAGTTAGGGTTTTTTCAAAATTTCAAAATTCATTTTTGAACCTTTAGAAGTGATCTACATCAACCAAAATCTTCGGGGCACAACTAGACCCCAAATGGAGCCTACATGTAGGTATGTTTGGTAGGTATAGGTACCAAATTTCATCAAAATCGGTCAATGCTAAGTGAGGAAAGTGCCGCGTACGGCGTACGGCAGACGGACGGCCAAATTTTTATTTCAAATTGGTTTACTATTAAAAATAATAAACCAAAAATAATTATTTAAAAAATTATTATTGAAAATAATAAAACAAAAATTGTCCAGGAAGGTCTGAAACGCAATATTGTTAGGGAATGAAAATTTTAATTCTGGAGAACGTAGTGTTGTAATCCTTGAAATGTGGTAACAAAGCATCAGCTACCTTGGTAAGCAGAGTCAGAAGAAATAAATATCGATAATTGCTCGAATTAAATATCGTAAATTTTCTGCTTCAATGTATTGGATGTATCGACGTACGGATTTTATTGCCTTCCCTATTTATAAATGCAGCTACTGCGGATTATACAGCTTTATAGTGGGTATCTGGGTATTGATGAAAAATGGTATCCCAGTTTACACCACCATACTGATTCATAATTTCTCAATCAACTGCATGGCCTGTTGGGTGCGTACAGGTGTATGTCGGAGTGAGTCAGTCAGGCAACCTTGGAGGAACGTGATGCGGTCGAAACAGGTGGGCAGAAACCATCACGTCATCATTCTTCTCCCACGTGAACTCTCATTATGTCAGTGGAATACCACCATCATTAGGTCACTGGAACTAGAACCAGTCCCGAGAACTCATCTGACTACATGACTTGGCAACGTAGGTATCTTTGCCGGGAACGACCCTGATAAAGATAAGAATTCTGTCAGCATCGAGCGGCTAATGGATCGGCGCAGTAGACAGGATGAAATCCCGTTGTTGAAGGTCTCATTCGACGCAGAAATGAGTGCTTCGTGAGCAAGAACAAGGACGAGACTGCTGAACGCGTTCTTACTAACGCAATCGTCACGCTCCTTTTGAAGCTACCATGAAATCATCGGAAATAATTTTGCTAACAATTGAGCTACGAGTATTCTTTATACTATAATAGGTAGATAGAAGGAGCAACCACGACTTCGTTTTGCCCAATCATCCTACTGCAAAGTAAAATCAATATCACGATATAACGATTCATGTTTGTTCTGCAATTAGTTACCTAATAGTACGTACCATTGTATAGACGAGGCATGTAGGCAAGTTCTACGTTGACTCATCCCACGACTCGCTGCAAGCAATCAGTACGATGCGCCCCATAGTCCTGGAGCCGAGGCCGAAAATCGCACTTCATTTAGGGATACGATTTGACGGCAAATTATGAAAATCTTGTCCATTCTGAGAGAGAAAATTCAAGTCTGCCATTCCAAAACGGTTGCTTTCAAAAATGACGGCCATGTGAAATGTTCAAAAATCGCGAAAAATCATCATATCTCCGGGATGGATGAAATAAACTGTTAGTCCCCCCCCCCTCAATACCAAAAACATTAATACTGAATTAAAGATATCCAGTTTAGTTAGTTCCATGCACTGCAGTTAGTATTCGATCGAAAATTTGAATAGTCTTGAAGAAAATGAATCGTACCGCAAGAATTTCCAAGTAGGTAAATCCAGTTTTTTCACGTTTCAGTTCAGTCTGCCGCTAGAAAGCAACGAAATACCGATGGCAGACTGCGTTACAAAGTTTTTACTCACGTGCTAGTACCACATACCAAAATTGCAACTTTCCCAAAATACATAAATTTTAACCCTCAAGTTTGCATTTTTTCAATTTTAGTCTACCTTATATAAGCAATGTGTTATTGAAGGCAGACCACGCTGCTTGAGTTTCAATAAAGTAGCACAGTATTGAGCAAAATTTTGGAGCATCCCAAAATCAACAAATTTTTATCAATAAATTGACAATTTTGCTTCCGAGTCTACCAAGGTAGCGGAAGCTTTGTTTTCACTTTTCAAGGACGAAAAAAAAAGTTCTCCAAAATCAAAATTTTCACTCGCGTTTTGCGTTTTAGACCTTTCTGAACAATTTTGGTTCAGTGTCTGTGTGTCTGTGTGTCTGTGTGTCTGTCTGTCTGTGTGTCTGTCATGAATTCCTTGTAACGCGCATAACTATACGAAGTTATTGTCCGATTTCAATGAAATTTTCAGGGATTGTGCGGGTTGGTGTTTAGACGGTCCCCTATGAAATTCATCATCCCCGGACTGATAGAAGCGACTGCGCATGCGCAAACGTGAATTCCTTGTAACGGCCATAACTTCTACATTTTCCATCTGATTTCAATGAAATTCTCAGGGATATTACAGATCAGTATTTAGATGGTCCCCTATGAAAATCACCACCTTCGGACTGATAGTAGCCACTGCGCATGCGCAAACGTGAATTTCCCTGCAACGGCCATAACTTCCACTTTTTCTACCCGATTTCGATGAAATTTTCAGGGATTATGCGGATTAGGTTGTAGATGGTCCCCAATGAAGATCACCACCTTCGGACTGATAGTAGCCACTGCGCATGCGCAAACGTGAATTTCCTTGTAACGGCCATAACTTCCACATTTTCTACCCGATTTCAATGAAATTTTCAGGGATTATGCAGATTGGGTTGTAGATGGTCCCCTATGAAAATCACCACCTTCGGACTGATAGTAGCCACTGCGCATGCGCAAACGTGAATTTCCTAGAGAGAGAAAAAAAAAAAAAAAAACGGCCATAACTTCTACATTTTCCATCCGATTTCAATGAAATTTTCAGGGATGTTACAGATTAACTTGTTGTAATGTTTTGAGAGTAACTGCTATGCATCGGATCATCTATATAATCGGGTTATGGATACGAGGAAGCTATGTGCCACACCCACTTGTTTGAATTTGATTCTGCCACTAGAAGACAGCGGGCTATCCAAGGCAGACCATGCTCTATTGTTTACATACCACTCATACTTCAACGTGTTAAAATGTGAATCATCCCAAAATTGTCTGAATTTTAAATCAAATTTTTTTAAATTTAACTCTGCCACGACTTTACAGCTGCTTAGGTTTGGCAGACAAGTCTCAAACCCGTGAGTAGACTTTTAAAATCCAGCTGTAAAAATTTTGGACGTCCCAAACATTGTGGATTTTTGCACAAAAGTGTACAATTTTTAAAATTGAGTCTGCCGAGGGTTAACAACCGTTGAAGAGTGGCAGACTGACGAAAACATCCATGATTGGACCTAATCCATCATTCACGGAGTTTTCATCCATCCCGGAGATATGATGATTTTTCGTGATTTTTGAACATTTCACATGGCCGCCATTTTTGAAAGCAACCGTTTTGGAATGGGCGACTTGAATTTTCTCTCAGAATGGACAAGATTTTCATAATTTGTCGTCAAATCGTATCCCTAAATGAAGTGCGATTTTCGGCCTCGGCTCCAGGACTACCATCTTGCAATTTTATGAAAAAAGGAAATTTTTTTTAATAAGTTCAGAAAGGATTGAAATGGGGACAAACACTCCTTTCATTATCAAAATGTATTCTTTATCTATTGATAAATAATTTGATAAAAGAATTTGATGGACAGTTTGAAGATGTGAAAGGTATAGAAGATAGCCTAGCCCTTGGTGTTGCTTCCATTTCTGCTAGCATGCAAAAAAAGTTAATAATCACAATTTGAGGTGGTTGAAATGCAGAAAAATTCAATCTTGAAACAAACCTATATCTTATTATCTTATACCCACAGTTCACCCCAGTTAGTTATTTTGCTTTCGAGTCTACCAAGGTAGCGGAAGCTTCGTTTTCACTTTTCAAGAAAAAAATTTAAAAAAAAATGTTCTCCAAAATCAAAATTTTGAATTGAGTTCTACATTAAATGTAGACGTCTAGATATGTAGAAATGTAGACATGTAGCATTAAATGTCTGAGATTTTCAGACCTGAGCAATTTTGGCTCCGTGACTGTCTGTCTGTCATGAAATCCTTGCCACAGCCATAACTTCTACTATTCTCGTCTGATTTCGATGAAATTTTCAAAGATTGTGCGGGTTGGCGTGTAGATGGTTCCCTATGACAATCATCGCCCCCAGACTGATAGAAGCCAGTGCGCATGCGCAAACCTGTATTTTCTTGTTACAGCCGTAACATCTACATTTCCCATCTGATTTCGATAACATTTTCAGGAATTATGCGAGTTGGGGTGGAGATGGTCCCCTATGAAAATCATGGCCCCAAATTGAAAGCATTTTGCGGGCATGTGCAAACGTGAAATCCTTGCCACAGCTATAACTTCTACATTTTCCAACAATATTCAGAGATTGTGCGGGTTGACGTTTAGAGTCCCCTATGAGGGTCGTTCAAGAGAGTGCACTTAGAGATTGATGTTTTGAGATTAACTATGCATCGGATCTATATAACCTATCTAATCTCTACAACCGGCTTATGGATGCGAGGAAGCCATGTGCCACACCCACTTTGCAGACTTTTCTTCTTTACGCTAGTTTCTTGTATATTTTTCCTTGTCACAGGTAACCAAATCTCGATATTTGGCGGATGAGATGATTTCTGTGTTAGAATACCTGGAAATTTTCAATGCCATCATCAGGTCCATTTTCTGGTATGCGGCCCAAGTGTGAGGTATCTTCGAATTTGAGTCGGTGAAGGGTGTGCAGTACTCTTCATCAGGAAACTGTTTCACCTTCCTCGTTTCAAGCATCTTGTTTGGGGACGGAGCTGAATTCCCTGATAGTGTTTACACTCAATGTGCGCTACGCCTGTCTCCTGAAAGTTGTAAAGATGAATGAGTCCCACCTACCAAAAATAGTAGCAGCCGAGATGGTGAGGAGCCAAACAGGTTTTGCAAAGTACTTTGCTTCTGTTTCCCCCGAGCTTATCATGCCAGACAACCTGTTGTTCTGATCAGCAAATCCTGAAACTAGGTATAAAACGTATCGACTCGTGATTGGTGTCCCGGAATCAATCACCAATACTTCAGGAATCGATTCTCCAATTTTTTTCAACAAATTTTACTTCTTAGCACTCTTTTTACTCTACTTAAAGTGACTTAAATTTTTTCTCTTTGATTTGTTTCCCTCTTTCGACCTTCCAGCACCTAAATTAGCATAACTCTAAACCTAAAACTAAAACCTCATCTTTCATGAAAACTCAAATCTCACTACACCATTGGAAAGAGCGTTAAATAAATTTCACACAGGATGAAAAATCATGATCAGAAAATCTGCAAATTTCTGGTTTTTTTTTCGTAAAATTTTGGTGATTTTTTCCTGCTGAAACAGAGTTCTCTTCTGAGCCCCTCTAAAGCTTAAAACATGCTCCTTTTCATCAGCTTTTCGACGATAACCCATGTTTAGGCTTACTATGAAATTTAAGGGAGGAAAAAATGGTGTTTGAACGCGAAAAAACGTGTTAGCTCAGCGAAAATTTAATGATTTTTCACCTTATTCAAAGTGAAAATCCATATTCAAAGTGAAAAAAGTGGCATTCTAATCGGAGTGAAAAAAAAGCAAGTGGGTATGGCATAGAGCTTCCTCGTATCTATAACCCGATTGTATCAAAACATCTATCTTTGAGTAGCTACCACTATCACAACAATCAATCTGCAGAATCTCTCAATGATGTTGGAAAATGTAGAAGTTATGGATTTTACAAGGATTTCACGTTTACGCATGAGCACGAAATAATTTCAATTTGGGGGCCATGGTATTCATAGGGGACCATCTCCACCCCAACCCGCACAATTCCTGAAAATTTTATCGAAATCGGATGAGAATTGTAGAAGTTATGGCTGTAGCAAGGAATTCATAACAGACACATAGACAGACAGACACGGAACCAAAATTGTCTTTTAGCTTGGGGTCTGTGAAAAAATTACTTACTTAATTAGTTACTTTTTTTGCTCGATAAACTGTAACCCGAAATGCTGCAAGAATAATTAGTCTAGCTGGGTTCGATTCCATGCCGAGACATCTGAAGTCACTGAAGAAATTTGAGTGTGACACGCCTGGTTTAGTAGCCGAGCGGAAATGATTGAAAATTTTGTTGAAATGAAGGGTTCGGTGAATGAATAAAGACGTCGATGTCGATTGGAAAAACGAAGTGTCGAAATTTTCAACCGAGGTGGGTCTGCTGAACCGTGAGTCATCTACTACTTCAAAACTGAGGAAACCACAATGTCGATTGAATCATAATTGGGAAAGGAAAGATGACGAAATTGAAGGAAACTTGTTCGAGTGTAAACCACCATTCACCCAGAGCAATCGGGTTTTAACGCAAATAAACAGGAATATTTTTCTTACTTTTTGCAATCGGGTTTTTATTGTTCAATTGACTCAAAATTTTCTTGTGAGAGTTCAAGTTGGTCCTCAAACTGTAGCAAATTTAACCAACTTGAAAAAAGGATTGAAAATGGCTTTGGAGCTCACTCAGCTGATCAGTGATCTGAAGATTGAAGAAGCCTTTGAGCAATGATTTGCAGCGTTTTTTACCCACCAACATTTTTTTTACCTACCAACTTTTTTTTACCTACCAGCTAGGTACTACCTACCACACCATACTGGCTTCACACCTTCACAATCATGTTTATTAGAAAAATTCGTAGCTTAGAGAATGATATTAAACAAAATGAAGAAAAAAAGTAAAAAACGCTTGCATACGAGTCTGCAACGCATTGGGACATTTTCATGTCTTTACCTATTGCTTTTTACCTCACTATAGGATTTTATAACCCACCCTCCGTTGTCAGAATGTGAAACGAATCATTAACATAATAACTATCTATAGCTAGTTTCAATAAAATAGACGATTCCGGATTAATTATCTTCTACACTCACGATCATTAGTTTGTAAACAAAATATGAGAACAGTTATGCCCATAGCTCCGCTATTCGTATAGTCAATATGTTATGGAGAACATGAAAATGTTCGTTAAATCGAGAGCTTTCCAACGAGTGGTGAACGATTTTTGTGGGTTAAAAAGTGTAGAAAAGGAACAAACCTAACAACGGGGTCGTTGTAAGCGGAAATCATTATAAAGGCACTGTAACACAATTTCGTTACGCAATTTCGTGACAGTTTTTTGTGCTATGTGCCAGGGCAAAGACATGAAAATGTCAAAATGCAGGAATGATTGAAATTATCATGGTTTAAAAGTTATAGTTGAAAAATTGAAAAAATCTGTCAAGTGGGCGTGGCACATAGCTTCCTCGTATTCACAACTCTGCTGTATAAATGATCATTGTAAGTAATCTCAAAACATCAATCTCTAAGTACCTTGCACAACCCTCATAGGGGACCATCCACACGTAAACCGGCGCAATCCCTGAACATTTCATCGAAATAGGACAATAACTTGGTATAGTTTGGCCCGTTACTAGGAGCTCATGATAGACACACATACACACAGAAATACACGGAACCAAAGTTGTTCAGGAAGGCATAAAACGTGAAACGCGGGTGAACATTTTGATTTTGGAGATTTTTTTGTTTTTCAACCTTGAAAAGTGAAAACATTGCTTCCTGGGTAGACTCGGAAGCAAAAGGGTAACAATATCATGGTTTTTAATGCACTACGCCAGTAGCACTTGGTTTTCGGGGCTGCAAATTTGGTGATAAACTCCCTTTGTGGTCCTAACAACATATTTTAAAAAAACCGAAGATTCCTTTGCAATGTTGGTAGTATAAATTGACTGGGCTATACTATAGCTCCTATACTCAGTTAGATAAACCTCTACAACAATTATAAGTATTTGACCAGTCAGGTTTCAAGACAATTTCTGTCAAACTCTCTATCGTTGATGCTTTTGAATACATAAACTATTACCATGAATTTGAATATGATGTCCACGTTATTAAGTATAAGAAAGCTTTACTACCTAATCAATTTGTTTTCCAACTGTTCAAAGGAATTATTTATAACGTCTTGTCCAATTTTAAGGATGATTTGTGAGAATTCAAACGTGACTCAACGCAACTCTGATTTTACTTAGGTAATAATTCAAGTATTTCTTGTATTGAAATTTCATACGATTTATGCATACTTTTTAACTATTTAAAACCAATAAGTTTATGAAATATCCTTCTTCATTATCCCTTCATCATTTTTTCAATCAACAGTTTTTCATAGTTTGTTGCCTTCCTTAGTTGAGGGGAGGATAAAGTGCGGCGGATCCTCAGTTTTCATGGTGTTTAGTTCTCATGCTTTCGCCCGTGGGCATCATTGTTATAATTTTGTAAGCACATGTAAGGCACTTTGTTATAACTTGTAAGCACATTGGTAGTAGAGATATGGTAGGTTTTCATTCCTACTGTGGCTACATCTAGGTGCTTAGTTAGGTAAGAGTGAGTTTTACCCATTTAAGTTAAGCTAGGTGGTGTACAGGTAGTAGTTTGGGTGACTACTATTGTTGCTGCTATTTTATACAAGTAAGGCCCTTTCACCAAGTCACATTCTTCGCTTATACTTAGTATCAGAAGTTTGATGGGATCTAGAGAGATATTGCAATGGTAGGGTACCTACTGACATCCAGATTCTGTGTCTTAGTTACATAATTTTTTCAATTATGGTCCTGAGCTTAAAAGTTTTAATATGTACCTCGTAAGTGCAATGGGCTTATAGGTTTGTATTGTTCAGTTTTGCAGCTATTTGTTGTTATCAACTTGGAAAGGGTATCCAACTGTTCTTGATGAAATGGTGTTGCAAAATTTGGTCATAAATGATTAGAGGATAGCCACATGTTCTAATAGCCTTTAGAAGATTCTTAGCTTTTAGAACATGTGGCTATCCTCCAAATTTTGCAACACCATTTCATCAAGTTAATTAATAAATAAAAGATATAAAATTTAAAAAAGTGAATTAGTATTTTTAAATTCTATAAGGGCAGCTGTCGACATTCCAAGTGAACATTATTAATTGAAGATCAAATTTGAAATTTTCAAAATTCAAGATGTTAATAGCTGATGCACTCAGGAAATCAAATCACGAGAAATTTAAAGCAAACCGAAAAGCGACTGTGAAAGATGCAAGAAACGAAATCTCCAATTTCAGCCCCCTTGTGTAACTTCTAGCCACTTTAGATGTACCGATAAATTTAATATGGTGAAACAAGAGAAAATGTCTGCCATGTTTGTGTAGCACATAGCTTTCTCGTAAATATTACAAGATTACGTAGAAGAGCCGATTCATAGTAGCTAATCTCAAAACCTCAATCTAAGAGTGTGAGGGACTTTCTACGTCCCAACCCACACAATTTCCGAAATTTTCATCAAATGCGGATGAAATAGCTTCATTTTCCTTGAAAATTCGCTAAAATGTAGAAGTTACGGCTCTCACGACGGTTTTACGTTTGCGCTTGCGCAGAGGCTACTATCGATCCGGGGGCGATGATTTTCATACGGGACCATCTACACGACAATTCCTGGAAATTCCATCAAATCGGGTAGTAATTTCTTATAATTTTGCAGGTTACAAGAAATGCGGACACACAAACAGCCGTGAAACCAAAATTGTTCAGGAAGTAAAAACGTAAATACACGAGTGGGAATTTTGATTGTGGAGGACTTTTTTTAACCTTGAGAAATGATAACAATTCTTCCACTACCTTGGTAGATTCAGAATCATATACCTGATTCTCCAAATGTTGGTTCAACTTGTGATCCACCTCAAATTATTCATTATATCAGCCCACAAAATTTATTAAAATTACTTAAACTTGGAAAACCCTCATGAACTGCATACAAGGTGATCTTGCACCACCGAAACTTTTCAAAAGAAAACTGGGCTAAAGAAAGTAAAACACCTTGAATAAGAAAATTTGTCTTCGACTTGAGTAACTTGATTATTGTTTGGTCACGTCTTTCCTTACTTAGCAACCTACGTCAAAGACTGCAACCTCACTCTTCTTTCTGAAGAAAACCTCTTCAGATATTCTAATTAGCTGTTCATGTTCAGTACTTTCACTTTTTCGCTTTGTTCGACGAGTCATTGTTTTTCTCTTCCGCCTCATGAGAGAAACTCATTTTTGAAAAAACGTGCTCTTGTCCTCCCTTAGGTAAATACTTGTCCGTTACAAATCAACGTCAACTACTTTCAGCTGTTGCTCACCTTCTTACTGAGACGAGATCCAATAAAAGTCCATAAATATTTGGTGAAATTGACTTTAATGAGGAATTTCACCGATTTCTGTTTGCATTTTTCCTGAATAGTTAATGGTGTGGGATAGATGAAAATCGGGCTGATTTCGGAAAATAAGTCTCCTGTTATTTTTGGAAGACAATCAAAATTTTTAATTTCAAAACTAACCGGGAAAACAGACGTGCAGCGGGAACGCTCGCTGATTGGGCTGTTCAGATCGCCGTCTCCTCCCAGTGTTGCCCCTTGGGACGACGAAATCGTGTTTTCTAAGAGAAAAGTTATCAAACAAAAACAGAGGAAACCTAATTTTCCCCATCTCGCTTTTTCTATTTTTTTCTTCAGTTTTTCGATTTCGAACTTTACTGTTTCATGAAATTTTTGCATCTGGGGACTATGGATTTCTCGATCTCAGCGCTTCAAGCGGCCATAAATGAACTATTCCAGCATGACGTCATTTTCCCGGTTTTTTTAAACATTCGTATTTTCTACACTGTTTTGTTTATTCGTAAATTAGGATGTTCGGGCTGAAAGTTTGCCTTAGGGGGTTTTTAGAGGTGCTGAATCCGATTTTGGGGTCAAAATAGGAAATTCTGACATAGTGAAATTCCTCATTCTTCACTTCAACCCTTGAGAGAGCAAAAGGGATCGAGGTTTAACATTTTTATCTTTCTTCTCTCATCTTATCTCAACTTATCTTTCAATATTTTTCAAAGATAAGGATACAGGTTTGCTACAAATATGAGCGTTTGTAGTAAACAAACTCATCTTTTCGTTTAGTATGAAAATTTTGGCAAAAACTTGATTTGCGAATGAATTACTACTCAAGTTATCGGGCGGAATGACTCATACGTATATACATGATACGTTGATATATAATATATATCATATTATGATACGTAGGTACCTATATGATTTTTGGAAAACCTTCAGGAATTTTACTTGAAAGTTCCAAATCGGATTAGTATAAAATTTTAGCGAATTTTCAAGGAAAATGAAGCTATTGAAACGTCCTCAAAATTTTTAAAACGGACTATTTCGAAAAAATTTCACACTGAAATCCGTTTTCGAACATTCTGAAACGATCCCTGAAGTTTTTCCAAAAATCATATGTATACATATATGTCATTCCGCACGACAACTTGAGTAATTGTTAAAATTTTTTTTGTGGTTTTTTCCAAAATGTTTGTAACAACAAACAATAGGTCAAGTTCGTTAGTCAGCAATTTTGGACAATGCAAAGTGGTTCAAAATTCATAAAAGTCCAAAAAAAATGGGGTTTTGACGTTTTTTGTGGTTATTATCTTCGAAATCATGGTAATATATGGTATATTCGGATTCAGCACTAAATTTATGATATTGATGCTTTTTTCAAAAATGAAAATTGTCCAAAATTAAGAAAAGTATGTATGTACTTATCTATTTATATAAATAATGCATACGTGCGTATATTTGTTGTACCCAGAAATGCAGTAGGTGTGTGGGTACTATGAGTTCGTGGAGACTAGTAGAACATGAATATGCACTCCTAAGATCGTCAAAGCATATCCAGTGCATACAGTATGTTGGTATGGTAGGTATACTGAAAATTGAAGAAAACTCAACAATAGCCGTGTGGGGACGAGTCTATGAGTTTGTGGAGACGAGTAGAACGTGAATAAAAAAAAATTTCTAGAAGAAATTGCAACACCATTGTTCCTTTTCTTAACCATACCTTCAACTGAAAGATTTCTTTGAAAATTCGCTTATTATTTCATGCTGCATGAATGGACTTTTTAGAATTACCATAAAAGAAATTTCAAAAAAGGTCATGCTAAAAAATTTGAGTCCATTGAATGCATATTCTTTTAAATTCGCCGTGATAGGAGAAACTAACTATGGTTGAAAATTACAACAGGGCTCAATTTTGATTGTTGCGCAAAAAAAGTTGGAAAAAAAAAATCCACCTATACTGCCTCGAATCTAACTTTTGAAGGCATGAAGGTAATCATAAGGTTACGAGGAGACCTAAACCAGCATGAGGTATGCGCATGATTTTGCTTCCAAGTCTACCTAGGTAGCGAAAGTTTTTTTCTTTTTTTAGATTTTTAATCGAAAGTAGTCCTCATCCTGAGAATTTTGACACCAGACGTTGTCTTTCTGAATGAGTAGATCTTTTTCTTTGATTTTTCAAAGTTTCGAATGTTTATGACGTCACGCGCCCCTTCCGCCTGGGCGGGACCCCCCAGCCCACTGTGACGTCATGAACATTCGAAACTTTGAAACATTATAGAAAACGCTCCAAATTATTACACGATGGTTTATTATTTTTCTATAGATCACTCGTCTGCAAAACCACCATCCATCCAACATGAAGAAAAACATCGATCGTATTTCGGTCGGCTATAATTTGAACGGAGATTAGGCCTCTTTAGCGATTCACACTCGTGTTTCTGATTTATCGTAGGTTCAAAACTTAAATTCTCGTAGAGAGCGAACGGTTTGTCCTACAGAGCACCGCGTGGTCTCAAAAAATTTCAAAAATTCTATAGAATCTTAAATTGAAGGAAAAACAAAACCTTTAAGTATATCAAAATTTTTTGAGTTAGGGCGTTTTCAAAATTTCAAAATTCAGTTTGGAACCCTTAGACGTAACCTACATCAACCAAAATCTTCGGGGTACAACTAGACCCCAAATGGAGCCTACATACCAAATTTCATCAAAATCGGTCAATTCTAAGTGGCAAAAGTGCCGCCGCGGACGGCGGACGGACGGCCAAATTTTCATTCGATTTTTGGATTCTACGTACCTTGAAACGTAAATCATCAAATTTTGTGGGGGGGGGGGGGGTGACCAAAAGGTCTCTCACGCCAGAAGGTCGCGGTTGGTGTCAAAATTCTCAGAATGAGGTCTAGTTTAGAATAAAAATAACAATAAACAGTTTTCCGACCCATGCGCACACCTGTCGACTTGTGAAGTCATCGATTTTCTGAATGGAGATTCTGCACTAGTTGACCACTACCAAGCAGCGTAGGTACCTACTGAAGATTACTGATGGCGGAATTTAATTTCAACTAGCATTTGTGAGTGCAATAATCGGAAATATTATGATATTTAGCGATATTATTTAGAATTAATAATAGTTTAATAATAATTTAGAATTTAATAAAACCGTGTGGTGTGGCACATAGCTTCCTCGTATCCATAACCCGATTGTAGGTGTTGTGATTTTTAAACAAAAACCTATAATAATTAATTTACTACTGTGACATATTCTTCTGGCAATTTAACAATACCTGCATAAATTGTGCTTGTCTAGAAGTTGTTCTAAGCATCAAACACTTCTTCAATGTAGTTCTAGATAATAACCAATTGCCTTTAGCTCAGAGGGCGACAAATATCTAATAATCTTGCTTCTACCGACTCAGACTGCAGGTTTCGACGGAAACGCCTCGTGACAGACTCGAGTAGGAAGTTGCTCAAAACACCGCACGAGGTCGCCACAATGCAGGGATGTCTTGTCGAGGGTAAGTAGGACGAACTGGGCCCTACCTAACGGGCACTCTCCGACTCAGATCCATTCTCTCCGTAATCACTGTAACTCGACTTGACCAGCTTTCTTTCTCCGTTTCGAGATGGACTTGCAAGCCGCTAGTTAGGAATTAGAAGACCTCGAGCGAACGTGGAACAATGGGAATGATGAAGGGTCTTTGAGATTGCCTGTTATGAGTAGTACTTGAGAACTGTGTTGGTACGAAAGTGCCCATGACTACTTGTATAGTTCCCACGACAAAATTGCCAGTTCAGCTCTGAAGCTTATGGAAGCAGACAAATTAAGTATAAGCTGCTGCGTAAAACTGCTGTGTGTATTACTGCAGCGATTTTTCCATTCTGCACCACCTGACTGCCTTGAGGCTCCTAATCGTGTATTGATGAGTTACCTGCCCTCCTTGAACCCCCCCCCCCGCCCCAACAACCTTTCAAAATTTTAGGTTTAGGTTGAGAACGTTTTTGGTTTCGCAAAGACACCATGTTAAGCATTTCCAAGTCAAATTCAAGATTTTCCAAACAAAATTTTAAGGTCCAAATTTAAGATTTTTTAAACCAAATTCGAAATTTTCTAACCAAATACCAGATTTTTTCAAAACAGAGTTTTCTAACCAAATTCAAGATTAAAAAAAAGTTTTTAAACCAAATTAAAAATTTGTCTAACCAAATTCAAGATTTTCAAAACCAAATTCCAGATTTTGTAAACAAAATTCATATTTTTCTTAAAATTCAAGATTTTTCAAACAGAATTCAAAATTTTCATAACCAAATTCAAGATTTTTTAAACCGTATTCAAGATTTCCAAGCCACATTCCTGATTTTCTAAATCAAATGCAAGATTTTCCAAACCAAATTGAAGATTTTTTAAACCAAATTCGAAATTTTCTAACCAAATACCAGATTTTTTCAAAACAGAGTTTTCTAACCAAATAAAAAAAAGAGTTTTTAAACCAAATTTAAAATTTTTCTAACCAAATTCAAGATTTTCCAAACCGAATTCAAGATTTTTTAAACCAAATTCAAGATTTTCCAAACCAAATTTCAGATTTTGTAAACAAATTTCATCTTTTTCCAAAACAAATTCAAGATTTTTCAAACAGAATTCAAAATGTTCATAACAAAATTCAAGATTCTTTAAACCGAATTCAAGATTTCCAAGCCACATTCCTGATTTTCTAAATCAAATGTAAGATTTTCCAAACCATATCAAAGATTTTTTAAACAAAAAAATTCAAAATTTTCCTAACTAAATTCAAGATTTTTGAACTTAATTTAAGATTTTTTAACCTAATTTAAGATTTTCCTAAAAGTTCAAGATTATTCTTTAAACCAAATTCAAGACTGTTTTTAACCCGTATCACACATGTGTAGAGAGTTGACTAGTCAATTTCAGTGTGAACATAACTATAAATGTTTCTATCGCCCGTAAAACTTCCGCAATAGAATAATGCAGGAATTCCTTATGTATGTCTATCCCTTCTTTACGCGCATCCCTTCTTTACACGCATCTCTCCCAAATGTCTGAAGGTTGAAAACTATCGATGTATTGTTCTGCTTTTCTCTTCTACCGAGTTCAGGGGGGGGGGGGGGGTTGTTTGTGCAAAATTTACACACCGTTTTGAAAATCTTGAATTTGGTTTGGATAATCTTGCATTTGATTTAGAAAATCATGAATATGACTTGGAAATTGTGTAGAAGTTTGATGTTTCAAGGATTGGCTTATGCCTTTTCGAATGCTGGTTGAAATAAACACTCCTCAGTGTTTGGCTTCTTTGGCTCTTGATAGTTCTGTGCAGGAAGGACATTGCAAACCTTCACATCTTACTACAATTATTTTTATGCTCAGATTCTTCGGAACAACTCGAGTTTCAACCTAAACGGCATATAATTGTGTTTTACTTACGTTGAGCCATAGTTTATCTATCCTAAGCCTTTCACCCAAAAATGAGTATACTTCATTCCATGTTGAGGCAAATACACGGAAGATCGTATCATGCGCAAATAGCAATATACGTCCTGGAATTATCAAGTTATTTATGAAATATGATGTACATACTCGGTTATCTCAATAAAACGAGTATCTACACTGCATGCAGATACATCTGTACATGAATATGTCTTATGATGGCAATTTAAATGATGAGCTCACTCAGCTGATGAATGACCACTCAGGCGCCTTCAGCATTCTCCATTGACCCTGCCTCTCAAATTTCAGCTTCCTGCGTTCAACAGCATCAGAAAAAAAAACGTTGCATTGTTTTGTGTGTCGAACATTTTGGAATGACCCCCAGAACTAAGATATATCCATGTCAAAACTAGCAATCGCCCAATACTATGGTGGCTGCAGGGTCTTGCCGGCTTATTGGCACTACAGGTAGGTAGTGGACTTACCGGGTGGAATTCACAGAACCAGGTAGCCTTGTATTAATTATTGCTAGGTCCCATTTCACGCGTCATTCTATGTCTCATCTACATTTTATAATACCTACCTGACCTTTAGAGTAGTAAACCTCCGTTATGTAATTAACCACCTCGATATAAGGTGATGGGACCCCTACAAAGTGGGGTAAATTACTGGAACTTGTTCAAGAGGCAGGATTGTAGTTTACGAGCGTTCCCTCTCAGCTGAAATGTTTACTTGGAATTCCAAGACTCTCAGCAGTTTTTAGTGGTCGACTTGGTAAGGCGACAGGATCCCAGTTTTTTAAGAGATAAACTAGGAGTGACCTCTCGTAAATCGTGGGAAATCACTGATTAGATGCCGAAAGATGAGGGGGAGACCGATATATTCCGAAGTCTTGAAAGCTTGGGGTAGGTTATCTCATGGATATCTCACACTGGAGGTCGGAATGGGCTACTTGTAAGGAAATTACAACCAAAACAAACCATGTGGAGTCCATTAGGGGTTTTTTAACGTAACGATCGTCTCTCGAATGTCCTCGAGTGTCGGAAAGTTAAAAAGTTATTATTTCCCTCCGAAAGGACCGGTTAAAGCAGAAACGAACTAGCTGACGGAGTTATTTCACGAATATACAGTCTGTCAGCACTCGTGTACACTCTGTAAGCGTATTTCAAATTATGCTTAGAATAGCAACAAATAATCTCTCCACCCAAAGGAATAAACACTGACCTAATGGTTCTTCACATAACACTCCAAAAATCTCTCATCAGCGGGGTGTCAAATCTTCCTTTATGCCTCAAACGTCATGATTTCTTTACTGGAAGATATACGAACGATAATAGCTCACATACTGCCGATGAAACTTCGTCGGTCGCTTCCTCTCTTCAGACCAACAAAGGTGCTGAGATGATGAATCAGTGTTTTTGATTGGACCTCGAATTTCTGTATTTATTGATTCGAAGAAAAATCATCGACCAAAATACTTTTCGACACTTCTGCAAAAGGGCATCAAAAGATCGTTGGATTTGATTTTGCTAGAAGTTAGATAAATTTCTGCTTTGCTATTTACGATTAGTCCAGAATGAGCCAACACCTCGTTTATCAAACGGATTCACCGTTTCGAGAGCCAACAAACAGGGCGAATAATTCGTTATTGATCTTCGGTTGCGGTCGCTTAGAAGTTCTGAAGTCGGTTGCCTAACGAGCATACAATTTGTTCGCGACTCTAAAAATGTACCTCAAGGTCGACAGTGGAAAACGTAGTTTTTACGTAACTGATTTTGATTTTTAACTGATGTGTTTTTGGGTTGGGAGTCATTTCGAAATACCTATGCGACATGAAAAGGTGTTACGCGATACCGATAAACAACTCTGGCGGTGAAGAAAATGATCCCCACTCCAACGTCTCAAATCGCAAAATATCAACATCATTCCTGGCAGTTTAGTCGTCGTATTTGGTTGCATATATATATTTCGGTGCTTGAGGAATTTAATACTTTCCTAATGTACTTTCTCACCAAGGACACAAAATATTAGTCACACCTGGTGGTAGGTGAGTATACTAAATTCGCTCATGATGGCCCCTCGAGCTGAAATTTCAAAAGAAACTTGACTGAGAATACGAAAAACAAACTGATCATCAGACTAATCATCACCATCTTAGAGGCTGCACGAAGCAGATACATCTCAGGAAGCCTGCAGAGACTGCAAATTTCAAATGAAAAAGTGGATCTTACCAGCTCAGCTAGCGGATCTAACTTTATTTACCTAGTACCTCAATATCCAAGATTCGAAGTTTCGACGAAATTCGAGACAAATTCAAGACAGAAGATTCTAAGGTACAGCAAAACGCTGCAAATTATTACTCAAAGGTTTATTTTTTTTCTATATAGATCACTCGTCTGCAAAGAACACGACTTTGCCATTGTTACCACCAACCAACTTGAAGAAAAACATCGATCGCATTTAGGTCAGTTAAAATTTGAACGGAGATTAGGCCTCTTTTGCGATTCACACTCGTGTTTCTGATTTATCGTAAGTCCAACCCTTAAATTCTCGTAGTGAGCGAATGATTTGTCCTACAGAGCTCCGGGTGGGCTCAAAAAATTCTAAAAATTCTATAGAATCTTAAATTGAAGGAAAAAAATACCTTTATATCAAAATTTTTTGAGTTAGGGCGTTTTACAAATTTCAACCCTTAGAAGTGAGCTTTGGGGCACAACTAGACCCCAAATGGAGCCTACATACCAAATTTCATCAAAATCGAATATTTCATATAGATCACTCGTCTGCAAAGAACACGACTTTGCAATTGTTACCACCAACCAACTTGAAGAAAAACATCGATCGCATTTAGGTCCGTTTAAATTTGAACGGAGATTAGGCCTCTTTTGCGATTCACACACGTGTTTCTGATTAATCGTAAGTCCAACCCTTAAATTCTTGTAGGGAGCGAACGGTTTGTCCTACAGGGCTCCGCGTGATCTCTAAAAATTCTAAAAATTCCATACTATCTTAAATAGTTGGAAAAATAATACGTTTACATTAAATTTTTTTGAGTTATAGCGTTTTCAAAATTTCAACCCTTAGAAGTGACCAACATCAACCAAAAGCTTCGGGGCACAACTAGAGCCCAAATGGAGCCACATACCAAATTTCATCAAAATCGGTAAATTCTAAGTAAGGAAAATGCCACGAACGGCGGACGGACGGCCAAATTTTCAACTACGGACTGCAATTTATATATGTTTATATTACGAGTGTATGTTTATATTACGTGAGTTGTCACGATCCCAGGTACAATAGATATCCAAAATACAATTTGCCATTCGTTTCCCAAATTTCATTGGTCAGTTTTTCTACAAAAATAATTCATTCTCTACCATTCATTATCTAGTTCCCACATGTATCGTACAGCTTATTTAGCATCATCTTAGCAGTCACCTTCGTCATATCGGTTCGTGCTGCCAGCAATCATGATGTTTTGAGTTCTTCAAAAAACACAATTAAGCTTGAATTTGGCTATACCGTTTTAGGTATCCATCATCGAACTTCACGACGAGATATTTCTTCTGATTTTATTTTATTTGGGACCACAAATGGCGCACTAAGCCAACAATACACGCTACAGATATCACTTTGGTTCGCCCTACCAAAAACTTTGGCGGGTGTTTTATCTGTTTAGATAAAAACGAACTTGGCCTCGATGAAAGGTGAATTTGAAGCGATTCATACATTTAAATAAATTTGGAACCTTCGTCATTCTTTCACTGTTTGTTACTGCTTATAAAACCAGCTATTCTAGAACTATTTCATTCTCTTGCTCGCTTCGGAATGGGTTGCTATAAGGTAAGTGCTTGAGGCTCTAATTATGTGATGGGAGCGGAATGAGTAGGTCAGGCAATTCTTCTGATTATACATCAAATTTCGCAATACCTTGAATTCATGAGCGATATTCGTTAGGTCTGAGATATTACCTGATGATTTTCTTACTATGCGATTTTTCAAGATTTCAAACTCATGTTACATTCAACCTCAAGAAGAAGGCTAGCAACATAATCGGAAATTATCAAACATGAACTCACTCTTTTATCCTTCTTGTCGAACTTTCTAGCTCTGTTCGTAGGTTCATGACAGTAATCAATTTTCCATTTTCAGCTGAAATCAATATGTGCACTCGCTGTGGTCCTGAATTCAATCTACGGTAAGACATCGTGATCATGAATAGATAAACCAGAGTAGGAAAACTAACTAATTGTACAAATCACATGTAAATAGTATAAATTTTATGTAAATATTATCGTTTTATTTCTCTTTTATTTCATCATACTTTGCCAGTGTGAATTTCTATATGGTCATTGCTAGTGTTACGTCTCTCGGGCGTAACGTGCATTGGGAGTCAGAAAGTGGGCAAATTTTCTGTATAATATACAGAATATATTATATTCGTGATGAAGAGTTCACGTTGGCTAGTTACAGACGGGGGCTTTAGATGCGAGAGGCTATTAAACAGCATACATGTATAGGATTAGAGATTACTAAAATTTAGTATATAATAAAGTAATTGTATGTAATATAAATTAATTTAGTATTACTATTTAATAGCGACCATTCTTCGGTCCAATCATGTAAATTCAAATATTGGTAGAATAAGTATTTCATCACAATATATATATATTACTATCCATATAATTTATATCATATTATTTGTGTATTATAAATTATAATACACAAATCATATGATATAAATTATATTATATTACTATATACGACGATATACTTATACATGAAATGCTTATATGATGAAATACATATATTATCATTTATAATATATGTATTTATCAATTTACTTACCCAGAGGAAGAAATTCTGCAAAGCTCCTACCCTACAACACGGGCCAAGCCTAACGCCGGGTAGGAAATCAGAGCAAATCGCATCCCTTTATGGATTTTTCTTCTTGTAAAAATTCTAAAAAATAGAGCCAATAAACAAATATCTATAAAAAAACATATTAATGACCCAGGGACGATATTGCTGCGTTGGTTAGTGCGAATGAAGAGGGAGGAAATGAAATTCAAGATCAGCAACTCTCACATTATTTGTCTTGATAACAATGGTTGAGGACAATTTACCGACTGATTCATACAGTACTTTTTTCCCCACTCATGCCATCAATAAAATAAGGTCTATCAATGAAAATAACGGCAGTTACAAACGATCAACAGATCAATTTTTCGCGACACTTTTTTTTGGCTCAAAAAATGCAACGCTGCCACCATAAACAGAATCATAGCTACATATCAGTAGCTACGAAGCTAGGTTCTTTAGAATACTGCGATATATTACTTGCGATCGGAGAGTGTTTTTTAGAAAAAAAAAGTCTGTTTATTCATAAAAACAATGGACGTATCCATGATCTATTGTTTTTCCTTAAGGGAAAAAATAGAAACACATTCCCTGACAATTTCATCGAAATCCGATGAGAAATGTAGAAGTTATGCATGTGGCAAGGATTTCATGACAGATACACAGACAGACAGACAGACACGGAACGAGAGTGGAAATTTTGATTTCGGAAAACTTTTTTTCTCAACCTTGAAAAGTGAAAACAAAGCTTCCGCTACCAGTAGACTTGGAAGCAAAATATATGAAAATTGACAAATTAACGAGTCATTTTACATCTTTCACAACAACAATTCCACAAAACGGAACAGTTGACTCCAATACCCACTATTTCACAAGTAAATTGACAATCCAAAGATCAAATTGTCAATTCGATTGACAATCGAATTGCCAGCAACAGAACATCCCTCCAGAGGAACTCACAAGGGGTAGGGAGGGTTCACTGTTACCTGTGAGGAGAAGGGTCCATCTGAACTACGACTTGCGCCTCCCGAGCGTATCATTAGCAAATAAGGGTTAAATGCCAATAAAATTTACGATATTATTGTAACTGTATTTTTACAGGTGTGTCTTCTATCCAGTACTTCAACGATTTAAGAGGTTAGTGGCAAGCTTTGAATGAAATACCATCAACATCATAGTGGTTCGGTAATTACCTATACGAATATAACTTTAGTCAGTATTATATTTCATTAGCAAAATTAGTAGGTGCTTACCTTGGTCTAGATCATACTTATTTTGTGAATGGAGGATTATTGTGTTGTCACCAAATCTCGCTAACAAGACCTGTATCAGTGACTCATAACTTCACTTGTCGGCAGAATCTATCACTCAACTTTAATCATCCATTCATGACCCTATCTTGCATTGGATCGTGTTTCATTTCTTCACACTAACTTTACATGACATTGGTGCCTAACAATATTAAGGTATATATTATTACTTAAGAATGCGTACATGAACAAGAGATAGTGTCATAAATCCGTGGTCAGTCAAGGAAGCCTTAGATATCAAAATCTACCTATGCTATACCAGTCAGTGGGAAACATCCAATTTTTTTTTCTTCTCTTGGAACCACGGTTTTTATTTTAACTCCAACATCCAAAAACTCTACAAATTTTCTTTTTATTCAAACAGCCAGGTTCTCACCGAACCCTTCTCAAGGGTATTATGAACTTCCTTGGAACACTAGCAGTCCTCTTATGAGTAATTACGTACAAGTTCCGGCAAACTCTCGTCTTCCATTGAAATTCTACTGTTACCCTAATGACCCCAGAGTCTGCCTCATGTTTGACTTCAAGGGCAATATCGCCGGAATCCAAATTTCAGTGAGTATAACATTGAAATGTGCGTATTATTGTGTAAGTCGGAGAAAATCAGTATGGAACAGCACACCCTTATAATACCCATCATCCTGTCTAATTAGAAATTCAGAAGAACTATATCCCCCATTAACTCACGTTGTCTAATAAGAAATTCGATATATAGCATTTCCAAGTCAAATTCAACCTTTTCCAAGTCAAATTCAACCTTTTCCAAGTCAAATCCAACCCTTTCCAACTCAAATTCAACTTTTTCCAACTCAAATTCAACCTTTTCCAAGTCAAATTCAACCTTTTCCAAAACAAATTCAACCTTTTCCAAAACAAATCCAACCCTTTCCAACTCAAATTCAACCTTTTCCAAAACAATTTTCAATCTTTTCACCATTGTTAGGGAAATGACAAAAAATACCCACAAGACCTAAATGTAGAACCAAATGCTTGTATGTGATTGGGGGCTGTGCTGAACACAATACTCCAAACGCAGTAGGTACCTATACATAAAACAAAATCATGTTTTATTAAAAAATGAATCAACAAAAAACACAATTTTTAAAAAATTGATATTTCTTTGAAAGAAAAACTTTTATCCCTTCTTTACATAATTACTATTTTAAAAGTCTTAAAATCAAAAATCTTACTTGTAAAAAGTCTATCTTTGATTTTTTTTCATTAAAAAAAAAAGTTCAGGTAGGTAATTTTGTGAAATACGAGTACCTACCTACTTGTAATAAATTGACAAAAAATAATATGTCATATTGTGACATCAGTCATATACGCTTGAGGAAGCAGGTTGAATTTGACACGGAAATGCTTTAAGTTGATTTCTTTTTTACTAAAACATGATTTTGTTTTATGTATAGGTACCTACAATATCACAGACAAGCATTTGGCACTACATTTAGGGCTTTTGAGTATTTTTCGTAATTTCCCTAATAATGGTGAAAAAGGTTGAATTTGGAAAGGAAAAGGTTGAATTTGTTTTGGAAAAGGCTGAATTTCTTTTGGAAAAGGTTGGATTTGAGTTGGAAAAGGTTGAATATGACTTGGAAAAGGTTGAATTTGACTTTGAAAAAGTTGAATATGACTTGGAAAAGGTTGAATTTGACTTGGAAAAGGTTGAATTTGACTTGGAAAAGGTTGAATGTGACTTGGAAAAGGTTGAATTTGACTTGGAAAAGGTTGAATTTGACTTGGAAAAGGTTGAATGTGACTTGGAAAAGGTTGAATTTGACTTGGAAAGGTTGAATATGACTTAGAAATGGTTGAATTTGACTTGGAAAAGGTTGAATTTGACTTGGAAAAGGTTGAATTTGACTTGGAAAAGGTTGAATGTGACTTGGAAAAGGTTGAATTTGACTTGGAAAAGGTTGAATATGACTTGGGAGAGGTTGAATATGACTTGGAAAAGGTTAAATTTGACTTGGAAAAGGTTGAATTTGTCTTGGAAAAGGTTGAATTTGACTTGGAAAAGGTTGAATTTGACTTGGAAAAGGGTGAATATGACTTGGGAATGGTTGAATTTGACTTGTAAAAGGTTGAATTTGACTTGGAAAAGGTTGAATTTGACTTGGAAATGCTATAGAACACTGCCCCCCTTTACCTGACGATACTGAATGTCAGGTATAGGGGGAAGTGTTCCATATCACAGTATTCAGTATTGTTGTTATCTGCGATAGCCAATAATCGATTATTTTCCGTATCCAACCTAACCTTCTCAGCTGACCCGATCAGATAGTCGTGAAGGGGCGCCATTTTGATTCTCAGTCCAGAAAGGTCATTCTGTTTACATACCAAATATTTCTTAGTAAGCAAATAGTTTCATTTCAAAATGAGTTTTCTCATTTTCAAGAAAAAGGGACTTAGTTGGTTTTTCCCCTGGGCCATTCAATTTCAATTCATGCAATTGTTTTTCCTCCTAGAAGAGTTATTTTTTCCAAATATAGTAAAGGAGGGTGGTTCTTCACATGGCCAGAAGTCACTTGTAAATCTGGCATCAGGAACCACTGGACTACTTTAACTCAAACTGTCTAATAAGAAATTCTGTAAGGAACACTACCCCTCTATACTTGACATTCAGTATAAGAAATCCAATATGGAACGCTATCCTCCTATCCCTGACATCCTGTCCAATTAGAAAAACACTCTGGAACGTTATCCCCATATACCTGACATTCTGGCTGATAAGAAATATTACACAACGATTGAGAATGTACTTAATTTTAATTTATTCCATTGTTTTTCCACCAAGAAGAATTATTTTTTCCAAATAGAGTACTGGAGGGTGTTCTTCATCCGGCCAGATGTCGCTTGTAAACCTGGCATCAGGAACCACTGGACTATTCAAGTTGAACAAACTGACTCGCTCATTGCTCAAGCCTACTTCTCTCTTCTGCTTTCCATACCTTTCTGATCGCTTATGGGCCGGGCTTCCATCCTAACCACCTCTCACCCATCCAATTACATTAGTTTATCGCACCGGCTAGCTAATCCCTCGCCCTTACCTCACATGCGGTTCTCCGTGATGGCCGATGATCTCCTCCGTCTAGTTAATGCCTTCTTTTCTCTAACCTGTAGTTCTTGAAAAAAAAATGTTACAAGTCAGACAGTACCTATATTTGTTTAAATTTTAAAGTTGTGAACGTGGTCAGAAATCAAGTATTTACACATGCTCCTTTTCTTTTCATTTTTCTTTATAACCAACTTTGCAATGGGGAGGTCCGATGCGATCCATTTGTGTCACGTCGTCAGCAATGACCGGTGTGGCTACGGTCGTTGGGGCGTCGTTGTTTGGCGGTGGACTTAGGACCGACTTTTGCGGGGGTTGTGGGTTCAAGGCTTATCGCCGGCAGCGTGTTTTTCGGCATCCGGGGCTCTCATCGCCCCCCTCGTCACAACCCAACGGGAAGCCTTGAGCGAAATCATCAGAACAAATTCTGATCTTCACTTACTGCTTACTTACTTACTATGCAATAGGTAACTAATTTGAATTCATGCTAAGTGAATGACTTACTGTCATTATTCGTTTGTAGTTCCTGTATCAAGATGTCATGGCCTTCCAAAGTTACTATAACTACGGTACTGTTGGATCATTTATAGAAAATATAATTTTCAACACTCCTGTCTACAGTATGCGAGCCTACTTCACTAATCCCGGTAAGTTCTATAATTAAATAGGATGTAATAGTAATAGTTGCTGTTCGGCTTCACCGACATTCAGAGTTTGGGAGGAACGATTGCAGAATTTGGTATTTTACAACGTAATACGCATTGGAGATATTTCTTTAAATTTCAACATCTATTGCAGAAACCTTGACCATGGCAGGTCGACAGGACACTTCACAAACTGTGGAAGGTCTTTGGGTTGTGTTGAACAACACGCTCTACGATATCCAGGTGCAAGAACCCTCCCCGAGTCAGAAGTCTATCGGCCCTTTCTTCAGGCAAAACTGCTATCCTGGGATGGGACAACATTATTTCTTCCAGGTGAACGAATTCGCTCAATGTAACCAAATGACGCCATTCTACCCCGTTTACGCCAGAGGAGTTCTTGCTGGATTCGGTATAGCAGAGTTTGGCAGGGGGTCCACGGCGCCTGGAGGAAGAGTGTGGTATGAGAATCCACCTCAGCCTGCAGTGGACGTGAGTATGGTTTTTTTTTTACTTGTTTTACTGCACCAAATTACAAATAAAAATATAAATATTTTTTGTCATCCCTGAACTTGAATTGCTACTACAACTTATTTCATTACAAGTTAATATGATCACTAGTTGTTTGAATGAGGAATTTCACCGAATTTTGTTTGCATTTTTGGTTTATTATTTTCAATAATGAACCTTTGGAATCGACCAAGAAAAAAAAAATTTTAACACCCCCTCAAAATTTGATGGTTTACGTTTCAAGGTACGTAGAATCCAAAAATCGAATAAAAATTTGGCCGTCCGTCCGCCGTACACCGTACGCGGCACTTTTGCCACTTAGCATTGACCGATTTTGATGAAATTTGGTATGTAGGCTCCTTCTGGGGTCTAATTGTGCCCCGAAGATTTTGGTTGAGGTAGGTCACTTCTAAGGGTTCCAAAATCAATTTTAAAATTTTGAAAACGCCCAAACTCAAAAAAGTTTTATATAAAGGTATTGTTTTTCTTTCAATTTAATATTCTATAGAATTTTTAGAATTTTTTGAGACCACCCGGAGCTCTGTAGGACAAACCGTTCGCTCACTACGAGAATTTAAGGGTTTTACGTACGATAAATCAGAAACACGCGTGCGAATCGCAAAAGAGGCCTAATCTCCGTTCAAATTAAAGCTGACCGAAATGCGATCGATGTTTTTCTTCATGCTGGATGGTTGGTGGCTTTGCAGACGAGTGATCTATATAGAAAAATAAAAAATAATAAACCATTGTGTAATCATTTGCTGCGTTTTCCTGAATAGTTAATGGTGTGGGATAGATGAAAATCAGGTTGATTTTGGAAAATAAGTTTCCTGTTATTGCTGAACCCGATTTTGGGGTCAAAAATAATAAATTCCGACATGGTGAAATTCCTCATTACCTACTTTGTGTGTTTTATTTTTCACAGGAAATCCTCACAAATCGGCCACCTTGCATGGACCAGTATCTAGATGCCTTCGGAATTTACTCATTGCACGTCTACTTCATTGACCATCCTTGGAAGATATCTTGCCCCGCTTAAGGCGCGTTTGATACATTTGATGCGTCATAGCAGTTCGGTATTCTTGGTACTTCTTAGTTGTTTTCAAAACACTTGTTGCGGAAATCACTTCATCATGTTTATAATTTAGTCTGGTGAACATAATTCACCAATTCAATTTTGTAGTTGGTATTTTTGAAAAGTTCATTATTCGAGAAAATGCAATACAAGTTAGCTGACATCATTATTTTTTATATCTTCTTTTACTTTTTTATGACTCTTTTACCTACTCGTACCTTAGTCGTTACGTTATCCAGGTAAAGGTACCAAATATTGGATTGATTCATTACCCTTCATGAGAAAATCGATGATTTCCTCCTCAAAAAGTGACTTTTTCAGCTGTAAATGCGGTAAAATGAAATTAAATCAAAAAAGGGATATCACCACGCGATTCAGCGTAGAAAAGCAGTGCTAAGTGATGTGCCACACTTGAGGTCTACCTTCAACTCAATTGTGGCGCAATCCCTGGGTTGCGCATCTCTGAGCGCTCGCTGAGCGGGTTGAGCGCGTTAAAAAAAACACAAACGGTGGATACAGCTTTCGTACAAGTACGCAACCACGAGAGACATTTTATGTCTTATGTTTAATAAATTGAGAGCTTTCCAATGAGTGGTGAACGATTTTTGTGGGGTGGAAAATGAGGAAGTTAGTTTTCCCTAGGAACGATCGGTTGTACGTGAAAATCATCAGAAATTTCCGCGTAACGCTCCCCGCGTGACGATTTTTCATTTACGTGCCATAGTAAAGACATAAAATGTCAAAAAGTTATCGAAGTAAAATATTCATCAAATATGACGTAAATCCGAATATGCAATAAAAATTGGGACAAAGTTTTTTTGCTTGTTCTATTGCGCCAAATTACAACTTTTAAGCAACATTTTTCTGATACAAAGTTGGTGTACGTTAAGAGAACTAAGATATTTCACTTAGTTCGTATTGTTCTGAAGAACAAAGTTGATTTTGGTTGCGCATGATTACGCGCTGCGCAATTTTGTCATTTTTTAATTATACGCAAAAAATTATGAAGAATAGCGTTGGTCCGATTTTTTTCGTTCACAATTAAAGACACCATACTTGGACACCATGTAATTTTTTTTAATTGTTTAAGTCCATTGTTAATACAATATACCTTACTGACTATTGACCATCGTTAATTAAGTACAAGTAGTTAGTAGTTAGTTAAGGGTTTTGGGCAATTCTTTGGAATTGGGAATTCGAGCGCGTTCCCCATATAGGTAAGGCGTATGTCCAAATGGGACGTATGAGGAGCTTGTACATGAGTATTTTGTTGGAGTTTGAAACATTTGCCGATGATAATAGGGGTTGTAATTGTCGCACTCGGGTTCGTAGCTTACGCAACAGGACAGATACATGATCGCTGAAGGTGAGACGCTTGTGAAGGGTAACCCAAGATACCTCGTGATGCCAGATCGCTGTAGCGGGACTCCCAAATAGCTTATTACGGGCTCGACATAGTTTCTTCTGTAAGTGAGTGTCACAATATACGTTTTTTGTGGACACCATGTATACAACAACTTCCTTCTAAGATTATCATAACAACTACAAAACCAAAGCCTAAATAACTCTGATATTGCATCAATATAACGCATTGTGTTCCAGCTGATAAACCTGTCGAACACTGATCTATTCTTATTATAATAAGATATATTATAATAAAATATTTAATAGAAGATCTTCCGTGGATCTTGTTCGAATGTTGCTTCCGAGACTACCAAGGTAGCGGAAGCTTCGTTCCTACTTTTCAAGGTTAAAAAAAAAGTTCTCCATAATCTAAATTTCCACTCGCGTTTTACGTTTTAGACCTTCGTGAACAATTTCGGTTCTGCGTCCGTCTGTCTGTGTGTCTGTCATGAAATCCATGCCGCAGCCATAACTTCTACAATTCTCATCCGATTTCGATGAAATTTTCAGGGATTGTGTGGATTGGTGTGTAGATGGTCCCCATGAAAATCATTGCCTCCAGACTGATAGTAGCCACTGCGCATGCACAAACGTGAAATCCTTGTGACAGCCATAACTTCTCCATTTTCCAACAATATTCAGAGATTGTGCGGGTTAATTTGTAGATGGTCCCCTATGAGGTTAGTGCAAGTTATCTAGAGATCGATGTTTTGAGATTAACTACTATGCATCGGATCATCTATACAATCGGGTTATGGATACGAGGAAGATATGTGCCACACCAACTTGGCGGACGTTTTGGTTTATTATTTTCAATAATGAACCTTTGGAATCGACCAAGAAAAAAAATTTTAACACCCCCTCAAAATTTGATGGTTTACGTTTCAAGGTACGTAGAATCCAAAAATCGAATAAAAATTTGGCCGTCTGTCCGCCGTACGCGGCACTTTCCCCACTTAGCATTGACCGATTTTGATGAAATTTGGTATGTGTGCTCCATCTGGGGTCTAGTTGCGCCCCGAAGATTTTGGTTGATGTAGGTCACTTCTAAGGGTTCAAAAATAAATTTTGAAATTTTGAAAACGCCCTAACTCAAAAAATTTTGATATAAAGGTATTGTTTTTCCTTCAATTTAAGATTATATAGAATTTTTAGAATTTTTTGAGACCACGCGGAGCTCTGTAGGACAAACCGTTCGCTTCCTACGAGAATTTAAGGGTTGGACGTACAATAAATCAGAAACACGAGTGTGAATCGCAAAATAGGCCTAATCTCCGTTCAAATTTTAGCTGACCGAAATGCGATCGATGTTTTTCTTCGTGTTGGATGGTTGGTGGCTTTGCAGACGAGTGATATATAGAAAAATAATAAACCATTGTTGTTAGGTTGATCCCTACTTAATTACTCAGGACACTCTTTAAACTATTCATTATAGAAATAATAATAATTCTCATCGGAATCTAATCACAGAATGGCATTCTTTATTTCAAATCTGTCACTATTTACATTCCATCTCCATGGTAACAAGATGTAACATCACTAGTCTGTAGTGGAACAGCTCTCAGCTCGTTACATCCTCCCCAACTTGAGAAGCTGCATCATCCGATCTGTTGTGGTATTTCAGAAGGTTTTTAATTGCTGCCACTTGATCTCTATTCGAGTCGTCTTTGTAGATTACATCCTTTGGGTAGCCGTTCATTGCTATGATCTTGTGGATAACGTATGGGCCCTTGACGATAGGAGTTTTATTATCATATCCCGCTTGAACTAAAATCTCCTCCGATAGACAGCATTGATTGATGAACTATGTTTCTCTGCAAAGGGTGGTTCGATACAAAGCCTTGATAAGGCATCAGCATCTCTCAGGTCAGATCCACTACGGTGATTGATTCTGGCGTTGAATCCCATAAGAAATATCTGCCACCTTGCTAATCTTCCCTTGGCTTCCTTCATAGTCATAATATGGGCTAAGGCCTGATGATCCGTATGGATAACGAATTCACGACCTTCCAAATAGGATTGAAAGTATTGGATAGCCTTTATGACTGCAAGTCCCTCTTTCTCTGTAACAGTGTAGTTGATTTCAGCTTTGGAGAACGAGTAAGAATAGTACCCAATGACTCTCAACTGCATCTTCTTGGGCTTTGCCTGGTCCCGCTGGTACAAAATTGCTCCACAGCCATAGTTGGAAGCGTCTGTGCAGAGTTCAAACCCTAGTTTCCAGTCCGGAAGCTTTAGAACAGGGTTTGAAGATATCTTGTCCACTAGGATTTGGAAAGATCTCTCACACTCATCAGTCCATGCGAATTCTACACCTTTCTCTTTCAAACGGTCAAGCGGCTTCACAATTTTAGCGTAGTCCTGGATATAGGCTCTAAAGTGACCTGTTAAGCCAGTGAAGACTCTGATTGTGTGCACATTATGAGGCCTTTTCATTCTCCTGACTTTCTGGATGGATTCTTCTTTGGTAGTCTTGTTCTCTCCATCGATTTGGCGTCCCAAAAATGTGACTTTTGATTGACAAAATACACTTTTATCTAAATTTATTTGGAGCTTTTCTTCAGTCAATTTCTTTACTACTTCAAATGTTTTCTTGGCACATTCCTCTTCTGTATAACCTCCTACAATGACGTCGTCTATATAGACCCATATGAAGGAATCCTCCAATAAAGAACCTAGAGCATTTACCATGTGCCTCTGGAATTTGGGAGGAGAGTTTTTCCAACCAAATGGAAGTTTGTTGAACTCGTACTGTCCAAAAGGCAAAACAAACGAGGTATACTTTTTGGTCTCCTCCGATAGACTGCATTGATGGAAACCATCTTTCAGGTCCAACTTGGTAAAGAATTTACACCCACCTAAACTGGAAATTATGTCGTCAATTAACGGGAAAGGAAAGGGGTCCAATTCAGTGAACTCATTCACCTTTCTGTAGTCTTGACAGAGCCTCATATTCCCATTCTCTTTCGGTACAATTACGCAAGGGGATGCATATTCAGATTCTGACTCCCTAATAACACCCTTGTCTAAAAGTTCCCTGATTCGTTGCTGTGCCCAATTGTATTTTTCTCTAGTTAGCCGATAGGGTTTTAACTTTACTACAGGAGCGTCTGATTTGAGGAGAAACCGAATTTCTTTACTACATTCAGCCAAGCCAGTTACCTGCTTCGGAAATAGACGACAAACATCGTCCCGTTTGTATAATAAGTTTTGGGATCGTTTCAGTGTGACTTGGTTTATTGGTGCTTCACCAGGTCTCGTCAGACAAAACCCTAATGCTTTGAGAGTTGGCCATCCTATTATTGCGTCGTATGGTAGACGATCGGAGACATAGGCCCTGGCCTGAACGCTTGTTCCTTCTAAGCAAACCTCCAAATCAACAGCACTAGACACTTTCTCAGTTGATCCATTAAATCCTCTGAGTATTCTATTTTCCTGAACACAAAGCCAGCCATTATCAACTGTTATCTTACGAGAAACTAAATTAACCATTGCTCCTGTATCCAGGAGAGATTTGATTTGTTTGTTATTGAGATTGAGCGAATAGACAAATGGTTCTCCCTCAGTATCTCCCGAGAGATATGAGGAATATACTTCGGATGTTAGAATTGTCTTACCTGCAGCTTGCTGCTCTCCACCAACTGGCAAGTTCCTTCGGGCATCGGTGTGGTCTGGAGATATTATCCTCTTGTTAAATTGGAATTGGTTCCTACGGCCAGATTTTTCGCCTTTGTTTTGAGAAAATGGCTTCAAGCGTTCCATTCCTTGCCTGAAATTCTGTATAGAATCTAGGTCCGTCCCATTTCCCATCAGCAGGTTTTGCATGTAAGTAGGCAACCCACTCAACATCAACAAATTGAATGGTCGAGCTGGGAGTCGTCCAAAGGCCAACAGCAGTAATCGCTGCTTTTCATAGTAGAATTCTATAATATCTCCACTACTATAGTAAAACTTCAAAGCATCATGAACTGTTTGAACCGGATTTCCTTTAAATGCTAACAAAAACGATTCTTTCCATTCTTCCCATTTCATGTCGAGGTCTTCGAAAATTCTCCCAGTGAACCATTTTACAGCTATACTATTGGGCTCAAAACATCCAAGTAAATTATTGATTCTAAGCTCATCTGAGAGCCAATTGTTTTGAGAGCAAGCACGCTCGTAGAGGCACATCCAAGTAGCTGAATCTGTGTTCCTCCCATCGAACGTTGGCACACTCATCTCTTGAGGTTTATTTACAATGTTATCAAGGGCCTTAGCGAAAGAAGTTACCATAGATTCTGTGAGCTTTTCTAGAACTTCGGACATCCCCCGTTGTTGAGCTTCAAACACCGAATGCATTGCAGAAAACATTTCAAAACGAAACGGATCTTTGGTCGATTGTGAATCCGGAGCACACATTCTTCCATTAGACTGCGCCATATTGTTAGGTTGATCCCTACTTAATTACTCAGGACACTCTTTAAACTATTCATTATAGAAATAATAATAATTCTCATCGGAATCTAATCACAGAATGGCGTTCTTTATTTCAAATCTGTCACTATTTACATTCCATCTCCATGGTAACAAGATGTAACATCACTAGTCTGTAGTGGAACAGCTCTCAGCTCGTTACAATTGTGTAATAATTTGCAGTGTTTTCTAAGTTTACTGCGCTTTCTGATGTCAAAATAAAGTTTTTTTTTCTTCAAATCTGTTTTATTACCTGAAAGCAATACAAGATTTTTATTCTAAACGTGTTTCACAAGAGCATAAGAAGTGAAATTTGTATAAATAAAGAGAAAATTATTATTAAAAAAGTTTCTTTCTGATGCCTACTGGCTCATTCCTGCGGGTCGCTTGGACTCAACGAGAACCTTCCAAGTCCTTAAAATCCTCTTACCGCATTCCTCGGGAATTCCCCCTCCGAGAGATCCGTTACCAAGTTTTTTTTTAAGAGGTTTAAATCAATTGGAAGCAATTGTTACCTCTGGCGAGGGTCAGGAAAGAAATGTGGGTCTTTAAAAAAGCAGTGGTTCCCTCCCTTTTGGATCTGATCAAAGCGGTGGGTCGCCGAGGGGTTGTGCCTCTCGGGAGATTTATAGCTGGAAATGAACGGTTGGCAGGTTTATGAGACACTTAGAGGGATTCCCCGCCCTCGAGTTGGTCCCAAACTTTCAGGTGAAGAGCCTGGTATCCTAGGCTGGACTAGGTTGGTGGCCGAGCGGTAGGTAGTGAGGAGATTTTAGGTTGAATACGCGTGTTTGGAAGGGCGGTTTGAGTTTGGGCCAGTCACTAGAAAACGCGATGGGCTTAGGCCACGTTGTAGGTGAAGAAGTAATGAGTTTGGGCCCACAAAGAATAACCCCAATTGATAACTTTTATTGTGATACAGTTACTGCATACCAGGAAAATTATTAGGTACCTATTAATTATTCGAATTTTTTCACTTTTTCACTTTCCTGATCGACCTGTTAGGCTCTGTTTAATCGGGGCGCAGATAGCAGCTGACTCTTGGCCCAAATACAACGTTCTTCCGATGCCCCGCTCACTTTGATTGGCCCAAACACAATTCGCCTTTTTGGAATGTTACAATGCATCGACTGACATCAAGAGAGAAAAACAGAGGTATAGAACGGGGCTTTCGCATTTATACTACTGACTAGCAATAACATCGCTATCGGAAGGTTGGCTCTCTCACTAGGAAATTTGATTTTTGGTTGCTAAGGAACCCCAAAAATAAGTGACGTGAAACTCTACACGAAGAAAGAAAAACAGCCGAAACTTGTCTCTCTTCCATCAGTGAACGTTCATGTGCGTTTCACACTCGTGTTTCTGGTTCATCATACATCAATTTAAGGCCAATCATCCCCGATTTTAATAAGATTTTTTTTCACCAGATGGCAGCACCGGCGATTGCAGAAAAAGGGGCAATCGTAGTTCTAGTTTCTCTCTCCACCAGTTCAAGCGATTTTCATTTTGAAAACGGGAATGTACTCATTATTAGTTTCCAAATGGCGCTCTGCCAAAATTTTCAAATAAAATTGTAATTTCAATTTTATTCAGAATTTTAAAGTTCAAATTTTGAAAATCATTTCACATTTTTCAAAATCTGCGGTTATAGCGCCAAACCTCTAACTCACCTGAGTACGAAAATATTTTTTTATTTGAAATTCATTGAATAGATTGATCGTAAAGCGTCGGCGGCGAAAATCAAAGGATTTCTAAGAAGGGGGAGGTGATTAGCAGCTGAGTCCCCTTACGCATCTGGACTATAGACTTGTTGTCACCTTCCCCTCCGCAACCCTCACAACAGGGACCCCGATTTTGCTTCCGAGTCTACCAAGGTAGCGGAAGCTTTGTTTTCACTTTTCAAGGACAAAAAAAAAAGTTCTCCAAAATCAAAATTTTTACTCGCGTTTTAGACCTTTCTGAACAATTTTGGTTCAGTGTCAGTTCCGCGCCGCGCTGTCAACTTAGTGGACGGCCAGCTTCATCTATACAATCGGGTTATGGATACGAGGAAGCTATGTGCCAGACCCACTTGGCAGACGTCTTTGTTAGTTCTTTCTGATTTTGATTTTGTGACTTCAAGTCTGTTCGTTTCTTCATTCTGAATTTCCTCTCACATTGATTGAATTTGGGAACTTACTGAATAATTTTGGTGTAGGTATGTCTGTTCGTCTTACGGTAATCAGAAGCCTACCTACCTTTTCATGTCATAACTATTTATCTGCGTACTTATTTCCTTCCTACTTGCGAAACTACGAGAATAAATAAAATTGAGATAATAATAAAAATAATAATAATGAAAAAATAAAATAATAATAATAAATAATAAAAATTGTTTATATTACCAAAAAAGAACATATTTTGATTGGAGATTGACGTTAGGTAAGTAAGATACCTACTTCCTTTAGGTAGGTACCTTCCTCCTAAAATCAAGGTGACTAACACTGGAATTTCCCTTGGAAATATTTCATGAAACTTTTACTCGTAATTATAGCCGTACCAACACAGAATATTATTAAATTAGATATTTCCAGACCAAATTTGTGGTCATAATATTGCTTCCGAGTCTACCACGGTAGCGGAAGCTTTGTTTTCACTTTTCAAGGATGAAAAAAAAAAGGTCTCCAGAATCAGAATTTTCACTCGAGTTTTGCGTTTCAGACCTTTCTGAACAATTTTGGTTCCGTGTCTGTCTGTGTGTCTTTCATGAAATCCTTGTAACGGGCATAACTATACGAAGTTATTGTCCGATTTCTATGAAATTTTCAGGGATTTTGCGGGTTGGTGTGAAGACGGTCCCCTATGAAAATCATCATCCCCGGACTGATAGAAACGACTGCACATGCGCAAACGTAATGCCTTGTAACGGCCATAACTTCTACATTTTCCATCCGATTTCAATGAAATTTTCAGGGATGTTACAGATTAGTATTTAGATGGTCCCCTATGATAATCACCACCTTCGGACTGATAGAAGCCTCTGCGCATGCGCAAACGTGAATTTCCTTGTAACGGCCATATTTTCTACATTTTCCATCCGATTTCAATGAAATTTTCTGGGATGTTACAGATTAACTTATTTTGATGTTTTGAGATTAACTACTATGAATCGGATCATCTATACTATACAATCGGGTTATGGATACGAGGAAGCTATGTGCCACACCCACTTTTTTCATTTGGAACATCAGAATCAAACATTTTCCCTTTCTTTTCGTTTTAGAGCTCATTGAACAACTTCGGTTCTGGATCTATTAATGGCAAACGTCTGTTTGCGTCCTCGTTCCGGGCTGATCTAAGCGGAAACATGATCCGATATAGATGAAATCAGCACGATTGTTGCGCATCAGCCTCGAGACAATCTTCTTCGAAATCCATCTAGGTAGGAATGGGTGTGCTGTCAACAGTTGGCTCGATTTTACTCAAATTTAGCTGGTAGTTTGTGAATGGGCCACGGAACATCACGCTTTTTACAATCTAATCGGTGGGTTTCCAAATGTTTGCCAAGTGGAAGGGGTACGTATCCTCGTATTCATTACATGTACCTATGGCTAGGTAATAAGAAAATTTTGTTGTAACAGCCATAACACTTACATTTTTCATCCGACTTTGATGAAATTTTCTAGGATTGTTCAGATTGGCGTGTAGATGGCCCCCCTATGAGGGCAGTGAAAGGTACTTAGAGATTGGCGTTTTGAGATTAACTACTATGCATCGGATCATCTATATAATCGGGTTATGGATACGAGGAAGCTATGTTCCACACTCACTTGGCAGACGTTTTTTCTATATTTTATCTATATATTTTCTATATTAGAGATTGGTGTTTTGAGATATGCTACATAAATTATTATCATCGGATCAATACAATCGGGAAGCATACGAGAAAGCTATGCGCCACACCCACTTGGCAGACGTTTGTTATTTGAATTTGTTACGACAACAAAAAGTTCATCATTTGGCAACAGGTGATAATTTTTGACTTGTTGCGAGTTAAAATAAAATTTACTTTCTTGCTCGAAATTGAAAAGAGTGTAAAGAATTTTCTAAAAGATAAAATATATCTAAAGATAAAAGAGAAAATAGAACACCTACGCTGCAATCCCGATTTTCAAAACATAAAATTCTGTAGATTTTGTAGATACTTCGATTGAGCGCTATAACCTCACGTTTCCAAACTAACTCTTGTATCATCACGAAAAAAAATGTAGTTGAAATTTTTTTGATTTGGAAGAAGAAGTCTAGATGCATTTCCCATTATTATGGATCATAAACTTCGACGCTTATAGCTAATAACACAATACAATAGCTTACCTAATACAAGAAAACATAATAAATTACAGGAAACAAAGTAGTCAAAAATAGCACTATCAACTGTAAGAACTATCACTGGGTTATTCAGAGATACCTTGAGCGAAAAAAGTAGATTATGAAGAAAAGGCAATTCATCAATAAACATTTCGAGTCTGGTGATTCTTCCAAGTACCGCCCGCCCGCCCCATGTTGTCAACGCACCGGATTAACTTCTGACCCCGAAACTCCTTGTTTGGGTCTCTGAAAGCCAGCGCATTCCTCACCCGCCTTCGATTTTTTAGAAGTCCAAGCATTCGCCGCCTCGACGCTTTCCGATCGCGCTGCACACACTATCTTCAAAATTGCAATTTTTATAGACTCTCACTTAATTGCCGTTGTGCGCTATTATCCCAGTTTTTCGAAAAAATTGTCCTAAACGCCCAAAATAAATATTTCAAAATTTTAAAATTTCAAAAAATGTACAATTTCAAAAAATTAACAAACTTTAAGGGTTGAGCGCCATTCACATGTGTATTCTGAGGACAATAAAATTTTCAGATTGAAAATTGGATGAACAGGCGAGGAGAAAAACGTGAACTACGTTTGTGTTCATTTCGAAGCGCAACGTGGTGGCTGTTTCTGGAACTATTCTCGGGATGATTGGCCTTAAACTACATCGTCTAACCTAAAGAGTAACGGAGACAAACCTCCCTGCGTACAAAGCCGGATGGGGCTTCAGGTAGGTCCGAAAAACTATGCGTAGGTGGGCGGAGGAGGACGCAAGCTAAGGGATTCTTCTAACACCTGGGTCTGATAAATTTCAAAATAATTGCTCATCTAACAATAGATAATCGGCTGGAGGGTTTAATTGTTTTTAAAAATTGAACAATATCTTAAATTGACGAATAAAAGTCATGAAATATTCATTAATTAGGTAGGCAATCAGGGGCATGGCGTCCATAAGGCCACTCAGGGTAAAAATCAAAGGGCCCCGGCAAAATTTCCCTGAAAAGTTAGATTTTTACCCCAAAGTTGAAAAAAATTCCTAGTAGAAAGTTTTTTCCACTGATGATCCATGGAAGCATGGATCTTTTACAAGTGTAAAATTACAAGTA
This sequence comes from Apolygus lucorum, assembly GCA_009739505.2. Taxonomy (NCBI): domain Eukaryota; kingdom Metazoa; phylum Arthropoda; class Insecta; order Hemiptera; family Miridae; genus Apolygus; species Apolygus lucorum. The sequence goes on along the minus strand of CM019183.2, from coordinate 63,052,079 downwards.
ATTTTTCCTTAAAACTTACTGATGATCCATGGAAGCATGCATCTTTTACAAGAGTAAAATTACAAGTAATTATTATGTCAAGTATCCGTGGTGAAAATAGAAATTGGAAGTTGGTCGCCAGAGGCTGTCCCCATAACGAGCATCATGGACCTATAGAGAAGAAGAAGATGAAGATGTACCTAGTAGGGAATCTATAAGTGTCTAACAATCGATTGTCTACTCTCGAATTTCCAATGTTTGTGAAAAAACGCTGCAAATTATTACACAATGGTTTATTATTTTTTATTTATCTATATAGATCACTCGTCTGCAAAGCCACCAACCATCCAACATGAAGAAAAACATCGATCAAATTTCGGTCAGCTAAAATTTGAACGGAGATTAGGCTTCTATTGCGATTCACACTCGTGTTTCTGATTTATTGTACGTTCAAACTTCAAATTCTCGTAGTGAGCGAACGGTTTGCCCTACAGAGCTCCGGGTGGTCTCAAAAAATTCTAAAAATTCTAAAGAATCTTAAATTGAAGGAAAAGCAATACCTTCATCCCAATTTTTTTTGAGTTAGGGCGTTTTCAAAATTTCAAAATTGATTTTGGAACCCTTAGAAGTGACCTACATCAACCAAAATCTTCGGGGCACAACTAGACCCCAGAAGAAGCCTACATACCAAATTTCATCAAAATCGGTCAATGCTAAGTGGCAAAAGTGCCGCGTACGGCGGACGGCGGACGGACGGCCAAATTTTTATTCGATTTTTGGATTCTACGTACCTTGAAACGTAAACCATAAAATTTTGAAGGGGTGTTAAAATTTTTTTTTTTCTTGGTCGATTCCAAAGGTTCATTATTGAAAATAATAAACCAAAAACACGTTGCCAAGGAAACACTGGGGTACAAACAGTTTGGACCCCGGAGTTCCCATGGTTACGTGTTTTATTTATTTATTAAATATATAAATATAAATATAATATAATAAATATAAATAATAAATATAAATATAAATATAAATAAATTTATAAATATATAAATTTTATTCATTTTTTTTTTTAGATTATGCCCCATAATCTACCCAGTAGTGTAAAATGCAGGTCTCCTCCGTTTACCCCCTCCCTTTCTCGGCCCCTGCCGGGGAAGACACAATAGATCATCTCAACCCCCCCTCTGTTTCAATTCAACTCAATGGATGCTTTCATCAGTTATCAGTTTTTATCTAATCTTGGTTTGAGGCTGTATTCATGGAAGAACTCATCTTCTTTCATGGTGTATTTTTTTGCTAACGTTCAGACAGAAAAATACGTTACCTACTTAAACTGGATTTTTTCACGAATATAGGAATAGGAAACCTGTCTGGGAATTATTATTCCTCATTGATTTTAAAGTATTCATTTCCGTTTACGTGATTTGAGTTCACATCGTGATCTATATTAGCTGTGTAGTAGTGCGCTTTGGAGGTCACCCAACGCCTCTGTAGGTAATTAATTATCCAATCAGTTGACACCAATTTGGGTGTTGTCAAAATTTTTTTAAAATCGTCGCTATTTTAAGTGTATTAAAAAAAACAATACTTACCTGTGCATCAAAAGTTTTCAAGCTAGGGCGTTTTGGACATTTTTCTCCCACATTTTATCCCTAAGAAGTGATTGACATTAACCAAAAACTTCGGGCACAAGTAGAACCCCAAAGCAAGCCGATATTCTAAATTTCATCAAAATTGGCCCACTGAAACTTGGCAAATTGCTACGGACGGAAAATTGTTTATTCGATTTAAGGATTCTGTATCCCTTGTTACGTAAACCATCAAATTTTTAATTGGGGGTTGTTAGCATTTTTTCTCTCGCTCGAATCCAACGGTATTGAAAATAATGAACCAAAACATTCTAAAAATTATTATAGAACCGCATAGAAGTTAGAAAGAATGGGAGCTGATTATAATTCACGGGAAAGGTATAGTTGCAACATAACGAACTCCGTCACTAAGAAGGTAGGAAAACCAAATTCTCTATTCGATACAGCAGGATGATTTGGAATTGGAAATACTTATTATATCAAGTCACGTGACCAAAATACTCCAACTTCCTTCTCGTTACAGTGGTCTGAAGTTGTGGTTAGTGGTTCTTTTTTCCATTCTGATCGAAATTTCAGAATGGGGTGTGCTCATGGGTCGGAAAAACTGTTTATAGTTATTTTTAATCTAAACTAGACCTCATTCTGAGAATTTTGATACCAACCGCGACCTTCTAGCGTGAGGAAACCTTTTTCTATGATTTTTTCATAATTTCGAATGTTTATGACGTCACAGTGGGCTGGGGTGTCCCGCCCAGGCGGGAAAGGCACGTGACGTCATAAACATTGAAAACTTTGAAAAATCATAGAAAAAGATCTACTCATCCAGAAAGAGAACGGCTGGTGTCAAAATTCTCAGGATGAAGTCTACTTTCGATTAAAAATTAAAAAAAAAATTCAGGCGCACCCCTCATTGGTGACCCAATTGGCCCAAGGAATTTTCAGATTTTCCGGTACGCCACATCTCAAATGTTTCTGCGCTTAGAAGCTTCTGTGTCAGTATTCAAGTCTCTACTCTGTAGAGGAGAACAGAATACTAACATTTAGGAATACGCAATCTCGAATCCTTCTGCTTGTGAAAACGAGCCTGATCAAGGCGAGAGCGAATCTCAACCTCATTACTTTCATTTTCAGAAACCATCTTCGATAAGTAGAAGCCTCATGGTCTGAGGAACAGGCAACGCTTATGCTGGATTTTAGGCGCTGTTACAGATACGAGATGATTCTCAAACCTTAACCATCTATTCCAACTTTTTCTAAGTCATCAACTTTCCGGCTGTATTCGGTTTAACGCTGTTTCGTATTCGAGATAGCTCGCACACAAATAAACCGACATAACACGGCATCTTTGAGCAAGGACTCTAAACCCCCCCTCCCTGGCACCAAACTCACAGAATTGGGTGTGACCCACATCTTCCTCAAGCTTACAATATAATCTATTACGCACTACTTTGTGAAGCAGTTTCAATGCATGGCTTCTTGCAGTACATTTGTGTCAATCCTCCACCATGTATGCTGTACACCATGTACATTGAAGACGAATCTCCACTGTCCAATCGATGTATATTATCACAAAACTTTACTCTATTGTAGATCTTTCTAAGTACTTACGTAATTTTTATACTTAAGTAGATCCATCGACGTCTTCGAAGTCCCTAAGCAACAAGCACGTCCTGAGCAACAAGGAAGTAGAATCACGAAAGTTGATTTGTTACGTCAATGCCCCAATCTGAAAACGAAATTTTGGGTTAGGTCATTATCATAACTATCAAAAGATAAAGCCTCCTACGAATACATTAGGCGAATTCTCGTGTTTACATCAGGTCATACCTCCGTGTTTGGGTGCCTGCACGAAAGCGGTCGACTAATTTTGGCGAGTGCACGGAAAAATTTGGCGTCTCATTGATATTCTTTTTTCTGTCTATAATTGAGATGATCCTCTACTTGTTACTCGGGGAAATAACAGGAATCTGTCGTGACGTGAATGCATTTCCTATGCTAAAAGGACCAGACTGAAGCACGCACGAGGTGGCCGAGATGCGCATGGCAGCCCCTTCGACGCCGCCTCTCAGCGACCGCCCTTCAGTCCGAATCAACCGAGGGAACTCAAGACCTCAGAATACCTGATTGTACGAAGGTAACCCAACCAAATCATTCCACGCAAAACCAACACAAAATTACCTATCTGCATGTATAGCATTTCCAAGTCAATGAATCCTCTTCCAAACCAAATTAAACTTTTCCAAATCAAATTAATCATTTCGCGGAAATTAGCGATGAAAATTTTTGCGAATTGCAGGCGTTGTAGGAAAACGTGAGTTTTTAGCTGTAGAATGTGAAGAATTTACGATTCTTCTGTCCGATATCTTCGGAGGCTCCCGAAGATGAGGCTGGTGAGACTAATAAGTATTCCTTCCTAAACGGAAACATTTTTTAAAAAGTCCATTCATGCGGCTTGAATTAATGATCAAATTTTCAAAGAAATATTTTTTTTTAGACTCTTCAGGGATCGTTTTAGAATATTCCAAATCGGATTTCAGTGAACAATTTTTTCGAAAAAGTCCATTTTACAAATTTTGAGCCCATTGAAATGACTTCATTTTTCTTGAAAATTCGCTACATGCGGAGGTGAGGAGCTACATCAAAATAGTGGGTTCGATGAAAAATTTCGATGAAATTTTCAGCGATTGTGCGGGTTGGTGTGTAGACGGTCCCCTATGAAAATCATCATCCCCAGACTGATAGAAGCGACTGCGCATGCGCAAACGTGATTTCCTTGTAACGGCCATAACTTCTACATTTTCCATCCGATTTCAATGAAATTTTCAGGGATGTTACAGATTAGTATTTAGATGGTCCCCTATGAAAATCACCACCTTCGGACTGATAGTAGCCACTGCGCATGCGCAAACGTGAATTTCCTTGTAACGGCCATAACTTCCACTTTTTCTACCCGATTTCGATGAAATTTTCAGGGATTATGCGGATTAGGTTGTAGATGGTCCCCATTGAAGATCACCACCTTCGGACTGATAGTAGCCACTGCGCATGCGCAAACGTGAATTTCCTTGTAACGTCCATAATTTCTACATTTTCTATCCGATTTCAATGAAATTTTCAGGGATGTTACAGATTAGTATTTAGATGGTCCCCTATGAAAATCACCATCTTCGGACTGATATTAGCCACTGCGCATGCGCAAACGTGAATTTCCTTGTAACGGCCATAACTTCTACATTTTCCATCCGATTTCAATGACATTTTCAGGGATGTTACAGATTAACTTGTTTTGATGTTTTGAGATTAACTACTATGCATCGGATCATCTATATAATCGGGTTATGGATACGAGGAAGCAATGTGCCACACCCACTGGGCAGACGTTTTTTTCTTTTTCATGTTCCAAGTATCATGATAAAAGTTATGGAAGAATGGATGGAGTCCATGAGGTGAGTTCCTCCACTGAGAAGGAACTTGAGCAAGTATTCGATGATTATTTAAGGTTTCTGCTAGTGAAAAAGCACCCCATTTCAGAAATTTCCATGGTAGGAGAGGAAGTTCTTGTCAAACCCCAGGATATACCAAATCTGACTTCAGGATTCAACATAACCACTTGAACAATCTAGTACTCCCTTACATACCAAATTTTCTGAAGGTTTTATTATTCAATAATATTTTTCGATTTCTTATAAACATTATAAGAAATCCCTACTACGTTATAGATGTTATTTATGTTTTTAAAGTTATTACCTAATTATTTTTATTATTATTGTTTTTTATTATAGATATTATTCAAAAGTTATCAATAATTGACTGCATAACAAAAACCTTGACCACCTACACTACACCTACCTCGACGATCAAAATTCTCCTTTCTCTCATCCTACAAACGGAAATTCCCTCAAGAGAAAAAAAAACGCTGCAAATCATTGCTCAAAGGTTTATTATTTTCTGTATAGATCACCCTTCTGTATAGATCACTGGTTCTCCATCAATAGCACCTACCACCATCTGTATTCTCCCTTGACCCTCCCTATCAAATTTCAGCTTCCTGCGTTCAATAGGATTGAAAATGACTTCGGAGTTCACTCAGCTGATCAGTGATCTGAAGAGTGAAAAAGATCTCCTCGAATGCTGAAGACGCCTGGAAGAGCACTTCCATTCAATAGGATTGAAAATGGCTTCGGAGCTCACTCAGCTGATCAGTGATCTGAGGAGTGAAGAAGATCTCCTCGAATGCTGGAGACGCCTGGAAGAGCACTTTCATACAATAGGATTGAAAATGGCTTCGGAGCTCACTCAGCTGATCAGTGATCTGAAGAGTGAAGAAGATCTCCTCGAATGCTGGAGACGCCTGGAAGAGCACTTCCATTCAATAGGAGTAAAAATGGCTTTGGAGCTCACTCAGCTGATCAGTGATCTGAAGAGTGAAGAAGATCTCCTCGAATGCTGGAGACGCCTGGAAGAGCACTTTCATTCAATAGGATTGAAAATGGCTTCGGAGCTCACTCAGCTGATCAGTGATCTGAAGAATGAAGAAGCTTTTGAGCAATGATTTGCAGCGTTTTTTACCCACCAACATTTTTTTTACCTACCAACTTTTTTTTTACCTCCCAGTTAGGTACTACCTACCACACCATACTGGCTTCACACCTTCACAATCAAGTTTATTAGAAAGAACTAAACGCTTCACTTGGAAAAATAGAAAGCTTCATATTGAAATTTGATTACTGGTTATACAGAAGAAAAATAAAAAAAGAAAAATAAAAGAAGAATAAAAGAAAATAAAAGAAAATTTCAACCCTTAATTTTCACCCCTTAGATGTGACCTACATCAACCAAAAGCTTCGCGGCACAACTAGACCCCAAATGGAGCCCATATACCAAATTTGAACCAAATCGGTCCAGTGTTGCTAAGAAAAGTGCCGCGGACGGCGGACGGGGGACGGGGGACGGCGGACGGACATTGCAAATTTGGATTCTACGCACCTTGAAACGTAAAGTGACAAAGTTTCAGGGGGGGTTATAAAAATTTTTTGCGATACGATCACATAGGCTTATTTATTAGAAATAATAAACCAAAAAACGACACCAACAACAGTCCCAGTATCGCACCATGTAGCGAAACGTCGTTCGCTCCCCAAATAAAAGCATTTATATTTTTTGTAAAAAAAAACTAAATCGTCTGCATTATATGCATATTTATTATATATTGTTGTGGGTTTTGACGGTAATTTACCGATTTTAGGGCATATTGCAGTCCTGGTTATGGTAGACCTGAATAAGGAGGATTTGTTGTTACTTTCCCGGTTTTATTGTTTTGGCTCTCAATTTTTGGTTTTTAGTGAAATATTATTTTGTACGAATTTGAGAAGAGTTGTCGTGTTTATTTTGTCTCTACCCGGTTGTAACATAATAGATACCAGTAAAATGAATAAAGAAGTATGCTAGTACTCACCTAACAAATGATAGTAAAACCTATTGGAGAAAAATTGGAACCCATAGTAAATGAAACAATAATGAAAATTGAATTGAAATAACTTCAATATTAATGACGAAGTGGATAGGTAGTGGTAGGTACAAACAAATAGTATTATCTGTTCAACCTTGAAATACCTTGGGTAGTCCATGGAAGAAGAATAACAACTCTATCTACTCTGAGGTTAACCTCACGTAGCGCACCCTCGCGTAGACAGCGGATTTTTTCAAACGCCAAAAGTTGGCTTTTGGCGTCAAGGGACTTTTCACGTGTGTGAGTAGATACGTGTAAAACGAAACGCCAAGTACAAAAATACTCTAATCCCCCATCCAGATTCCCGCAGAAAAGGCTTTTTCAAAAATAAAATGCCACACAGGGAACCAGCTAAGTGAAACAGCAGGAAACCCCATTTTGACTGACTTTATTGCTGGAAGCGTCAATACAACAGAGTTTTCGCCATGTCAGGCGTGACGACTTGAGATCGTGACGACTAGAGACAGATGGGGCCAGCAGACGCAGATACTAACTTTTTTTGGTGGATTTCGAGTCGTCACAAAATAAGATGCGGACCCTGGAAGTGACGCTAAACAGCTAGGGATGGCAATGATATATCGATATATGAAATATATCGATATATTACGTTTGATATATCGACATATTTATATCGATATAGAGAACCGATATTATCGGTCAATATCGATGTATTTAACGATATATCGCGACCTGTTTTCAAGTTTAAAAAAAAATTTTTTGTTTTAGTAAAAATTAAATATTGAATTAAATGGACGAGAAGGGACGCCTGTACTTGTAAAACATATTGTTTAGTAATGCATGCATTCCAGGGGACGTCCCATTGGATAAGCATTAGATCAGTTTAACCAGTTGTTAAGTGATAAAACTGTTTCACTCGATGTAATTTATTTATTACTTTAGGCAAGAAATAGTGACCCCCCCCCCCCCCAAATTATCCACCTTAACATTTCTGGCGGCATGGGAGCCTCGAATCTGAAGAGCATTTTAAAATTCATGATCTACGATACCCAACATGCGAATTCGAGTTACCCCCCCCCCCCCCCCCACCTCCCCAACGCCAACAATGGTGCCAGTCTGGCACCAAAGCGGAAATACGTCGTAACATTGAACTTTCATCTGTTAGTTTTGGTAGGCAGTCCGTCGAAGTTCACATCCGTATTCATGGTGAAACACAAAAAAAAAAAACAAAAAAAACACGAAATAAGCGGTTTATGGCATCATGGCACCATGTCCTGGCACCATGGTGGCACCACTATTAGTTCCATGGTGGTACAGAGAATAATTCATGAAAATCCGGAGGTATAATGAGAAGTTTCCCTCTATTTCAAAGCTTGGGTACAATTAGTAAGCAGTAAAGGAACCGAAATATTGAAAAATCGGATATTTTGTGAATATTATCCCCCCACTCACCCCCTCCCCTTGCGAATTTTGGTACTCTGGTAAAATCATGTACAACTCGGAAGTTATTTGAGTCAAACAAAAAAAGAAACACGCAAATCGGTTGGAAATTGAGGCCTGGGCAGAGTTTACAAGATTATGCACGCAAACGCACGTTTTTTAAGCATTAACCCCCCCTTTCCCCCTCTTAAAAAGCAAAATCCAAAATTCCGGCGTCGTAGTGCACAACTAGATAGTATTCCGCGTCAAACGAAAAAAGAACCACGAAAATCGTTTGAGAACTAAGGCCTGGGCAGAGTACACAAGATTATGCCCAAAAAACGCACGTTTTTCGAGTATTAACCCCCCCTTTCCTCCCCTTAAAAGGCAAAATTCGAAATTCCGGCGACGTAGTGCACAACTAGATAGTTTTCCGCGACGAACAAAAAAAGAACCAGGAAAATCGGTTGAGAACTAAGGCCTGTGCAGAGTACACAAGATTTTGTTACACACACACACACACACACACATACACACACACACACACACACACACACAGACATACACCTATGGTTTTTTTCGCGGATTTGGATTCAGAATGGTCTAAAACGGATTACTGTGTGGTTATTTTTTTTTTCTGTTGAGTGTTGTCCAACTTCACCCCAGATCGATCGCATAAGGACGCCCAAGTCTTACTGTGGGACGTCCTAAAAAACGTCTGCCAAGTTGGGTGGGCAGTATAGCTTCCTCACTCATTGTAACATGGACGTATAGAATCAGTTGGCGAAAAACAGGAGAGGAAATGGCCTTGGAGCTCACTCAGCTGATCAGTGACCACTCAGGCACCTTCAGCATTCTCCATTGACCCTGCCTCTCAAATTTCAGCTTCCTGCGTTCAACAGGAGAGAAAATGGCCTTGGAGCTCACTCAGCTGATCCGAAGGTGCTGAAATTTATAGGGGACCGTCTAGGACCTAACCCGCACAATCCCTGAAAATTTCATCAAAATCGGACCACAGGTTAGTATAGTTTTGCCCGGGACAAGGATTGACCACAGACAGACAGACAGACCGACAGACCGACAGACAGACAGACACGGAACCAAAATTGTTCGGGAAGCTCTAAAACGCAAAAAGCAAGTGGAAATTTTGATTTTGGAGGACATTTTTTTTTTTCACTTCTTTCACGAATACAAAGCTTCCCTACCTTCGGTAGGGAGGAAGCAAATCAAGTAATTTTATTCCAAATTTTGTAGGTACCAACTGATGGGTTGATTTCAGACTGTTAACTTCAGCTCAGATATGATTGTGTTCATAGTATTCACCTTCAGTGGCTCTCAAGGCTCAAATACTTGACTTAAGCCAAAGTTAATGGAGGCTCGTCCAGCTTAAAACTGCCTACTCTACGAAGTGAAGCAGGTTTTCACAACAATTATTTTCAATTTTGAAGGATCATGATCGTCCACAGTACCTATACCCCAGTCAATTTATAAATTAATTTAACATTGCAATGACATTTTCGCACTTTTCTCCAGTTTTTAAACAATGAATTTTGATCATTCATACCCAGTAACTTTTGAAAGTAGGTTAATATTTATTTCACACAATTTTTCCAAATAGATCTTCCGATATGTCGAGTATATCGATAATGTTTCTTTTAAAATGATGTAACTTTTCAATTCACCTACCTACTTACTTCTTCAAGTTTTTCCAAGTAGATACTCCGATATGTCCATAAATGTCATCCTAAATTATTTTTATATTGTTTAAAAACTATTAAATTCACCTACCTAGTTCACATGTTTTTGACATTTTCATGTCTTTGCTTTGGCACATAAACTGAATAATCGTCACGAAAACTAAGCAAGTCTTGCTCACGCGACCAATAAATAAATAAAATAGATTCACTGTGTTGCGTAGAGAACAATCAACTGTTTTCTTATTTTGATGCTTGGGTTGAACTAACAACCTTACTTCACTTCCTTGTTGTGTAGTGGTTGACATGAAAATGTAGATGTGTTGCAGACTCGTATGCAAGCATTTAAAATTGAGTTTTGTTAACGATTTAAATTAGATCTTCCGATACATCAAAAAATCGATATATTTTCTCCGATATATCGAAATATCGATATATTTTCTCCGATATATCGAAGGTATCGATATCTCATTGACGATATATCGTTTGATCGATATATCGATATATTTCATTCGATATGCCATCCCTATAAACAGCTACCGACCTGTGAAGTCACTAGAAAATGGCCGATAGCGAACAGCTGATTCAGACTCGGGCGGGGTCTCGAAATGAGTTTTTCAGATCGAAAATTAGAATATTTGCCGTAGGCAAAAGCAATAAAAAAATCAAGATCAGCAGCCGCACGGGCGACCTCCCAGCTCGACCCTTGAAGGGCTAGCAGGCGCCGGCGGTGTAGTGAAGGGATACATGCCGAGAGAGACACAATGCCAAGCCCACCAGATTTGACCGGCGCATGAATACAGGCACTTGGGACACCAGGTGGGAATTTCAGCCAAGAGCACACAGCAGAGCGAACTTCTCTATCTAATTCTTGTAGCCTCCCCGCTGTAAGCCTGCCAAAGACTAACCCATAGGTTAGCTTTGGCAGTAAGTACGTGCGGAGGAGGCGCAGCTTCTGCTGTGGCTTCAATGGAGCCTTGGTAACGCGAGCTAGCGCTCTACCAAGGTCCACACGGCTGGCAGTTATAGTGGCCACCCCCATGAAGTCGACTCCGAGGTACCGCCAGACCTCCAACACAGATTGAGATGGAATGGGGGATTGTCCTAGGACAAAACCCCCATCCACAACTTTCACCTTATGTTGGCGACCCGACGGGACCAGAGAGACCGACCCACACTTATCGGGGTTAACCACAAGTCCACACCTGGATAGCTGCTTAGCAAATGCATTGAGGGCGATCTGCAAGCCGTCACGGGTTTCTGCGAGTAGGATAACCTCATCGGCAAAAGCCAATGCTCCTACTCGCACCCCAGGGGCGAGATCAAACCCTACTTCTGTGGGCAGCTTACCCAAGGCTGTATCCACGACCAGGTTGAAGAGGAGTGGTGATAAGGGATCCCCCTGGCGTACCCCACGCCCGATCCGTATATCCTCTGACACTTCACCTCCTGCCTCGAGGACCATCACGCCTTCCTGGTACAGACAGGCCACATACTCGATTAACTGAGATGGGGCCCCGACACCACGAAGGCAATCGGTCAGGGCAAGGTGACTGACTGTGTCAAAGGCCTTAGCAACGTCCAGAGCGGCGAGGTGGAGTTGCCGGCGTTTAATACGGGCCAGCGAGATGACAGTTTGGAGAACTCCAAAGAAGAGAAAGAAGAGAGAAGAAGAAGTGGGTGAGGTTAGTAGCTTCCTCCCTCCTCGCCTTCGACAGGTTGGCACCTTTGTCATATTTTCAGTAGCCTTCAGGTTTTCACAAATTCAATTTTCAACGAAAATAGTGGGGAGAAGGAATTTTGAGATCGGGTACTACATCCTTTGGTGCATACTAGAATGAGTCATTATGTTATTTAAAGAAATAATCAAAACCAACTTGATTTTACTAATAAATAATTAGGCAGGTGGTAATTTTATCAACGCAATCATTCACAAATCAATAGATTCTATGTTTTCATGATCTACATTCTTAGAAAGCTTTACTGCCCACCCAACATGGCAAACGCTTATCAATCTTTTCTGAGAAAAATTCTATACTATCTTAAATTGATGGAATGGTCAATTCCAAAGGTTCATTATTGAAAATAAAACTATTAAAACGCTTGCATACGAGTCTGCAACACATTGAAACATTTTCATGCCCCCCCCCCCCTCCCTTCCCGAGACATCTGGGAGCTCGATTTTCGACTCAGCTGATCTGGGAGCTCGATTTTCGACTCAGCTGATCTGGGAGCTCGAATTTCGACTCAGCTGATCTGGGAGCTCGATTTTTCAACTCAGCTGATCTGGGAGCTCGATTTTCGACTCAGCTGATCTGGGAGCTCGATTTTCGACTCAGCTGATCTGGGAGCTCGAGTTTCGACTCAGCTGATCTGGGAACTCAATTTTCGACTCAGCTGATCTGGGAGCTCGATTTTCGACTCAGCTGATCTGGTAATATCAAACTGTAAAGTACCTACCTAACTGTAAAGTACCTACCTGTAAAGTACCTAACAACTTCACTTCTGATGGTCATAATCATCATTGTGGCGACTTGGGACAAATTTCGTCGCATCAAATTTCGTTGCAACAAATTTCGTTGCATCAAATTTCGTGACGATTTTGCTTCCTCACTACCGAAGGTAGGGAAGCTTTGTATTCGTGAAAGAAGTGAAAAAAAAAAATGTCCTCCAAAATCAAAATTTCCACTTGCTTTTTGCGTTTTACAGCTTCCCGAACAATTTTAGTTCCGTGTCTGTCTGTCTGTCTGTCTGTCGGTCTGTCGGTCTGTCTGTCTGTCGGTCTGTCTGTGGTCAATCCTTGTCCCGGGCAAAACTATACTAACCTGTGGTCCGATTTTGATGAAATTTTCAGGGATTGTGCGGGTTAGGTCCTAGACGGTCCCCTATAAATTTCAGCACCTTCGGACCAATAGGAGCGAGTGCGCATGCGCAAACGTGAATTTCCTGGAACCTCGGTTTCTCGGTTTCTAATGAACCGATTTTGCTCAAATTTGGAGGTTAGTTAGGGACTAACTTCTAAGAGACACCCTATAAGTTTCAATCAAATTGGTCAAGCAATAGCCGCTGCGCATGCAATGGAGAATGCTGAAGGCGCCTGAGTGATCACTGATCAGCTGAGTGAGCTCCAAGGCCATTTTCTCTCCTGTTGAACGCAGGAAGGTGAAATTTGAGAGGCAGGGTCAATGGAGAATGCTGAAGGTGCCTGAGTGGTCACTGATCAGCTGAGTGAGCTCCAAGGCCATTTCCTCTCCTGTTGAACGCAGGAACCTGAAATTTGAGAGGGCGGGTCAATGGAGAATGCTGAAGGCGCCTGAGTGATCACTGATCAGCTGAGTGAGCTCCAAGGCCATTGTCTCTCCTGTTGAACGCAGGAAGCTGGAGTTTTCGCCAACTGATTCTATACGTCCATGTTACAATGAGTGAGGAAGCTATACTGCCCACCCAACTTGGCAGACGTTTTTTTTTATGTGCCATATGAAAGACATGAAAATGTCAATAATTGCAAAAGCAATAAATTTATTACTACCTACTTGGATAGGTACCTATTTACATCCCTTTCTGACCCTACATTGCGGTATAAAAACCTACCTACTGATCATTTTGACCTTTAGAAAGTACTGAACAACACTAGCTTTTCCAGATCTCACTGCATTTTTTTGGGTCTATAATACCTTACTATCGATTTTGCAGTAGCTACCTTTCTACTGGTTCCTTGTTTGTCTAACAACACGTCCGTAACATATCTATAGATAATTTAGAGTAGGTAGGTACTTCGTTTCTACCTATCAGGAAGTGCAGACTATTCCAAAAACGGAAGAATACTTACGTATAGATCTATATATAGATCTATCATACTAGGATAGATGTACGAACTTATAGACGTAACAACTAAATGCAGACATCCATAATTCTAGTTACTAGAATGATGAAAGGCATGATGAACATGTAGGTACTCGGTATTAGGTTGGGAGTCCCAACTTGGTAGGAAGTATCGAATGATACTCGTGGTATCGAGTACTTACGTTTCGATCTCGTATCGATATCAGTACCAAGACTATATGGGAGTATCGGAACAACACTACCTAGAATAGTTCTAGAAGGTCCCCTATAGCTCTCAAACTCAAAATCCACCAAGCGTCTTTTTCTCACAGGCTTTTATTTATTTATTTATTTGCCATTTTACACTTGAAATTACAAGTAGAGCAATTGTCAGTAGGTTATGCTGTATAAATACTATTTAAATATTCTAAAAAGTATAACAAGTAGGTACATGTATAACAAATTTCTAGGTTTAACAAGTCGTCATTAATTAAGCTTATAATAGTCCAGCGTGGTATACAGTTCTTGTTCTATTAAGTACGCTTTGATTTTCTTTTTGAACGCTGGAATCGGAGTCTCGAAGTTGCATACTTTGAACTGCAGGTTCAAGATGAAATGGTTAGTGATGGAGACCGCATTATACCTTAGGCTTTTCTTGTAAAATTCCATTCTATGTTGAGGAATCTTCATCAGCTGGGGTCCATGGGGCTAGTCGTCACATTTCGCTTCTACTTGGAGGGTCGCTAAAAACTCACTTTTTTTCATATGAATTTAACTGTGATCGTATCATGCTAAAACGTAGAATCCTGGTGGAAATTTCCTCCACAACTTTCATCAGATTCCGACGAAACTCAGGGGAAAAATAATCGGGCTGGCCCCAAGATGAGCTTTCCACACTGAGAGAAAACTATGTGCCACATCCACTTCTTAGCTTTTTCTTCTTTTTCTATCTTCCTCCCAGGAAGACCATACCTATACTTCTTATGAGAACAAGTGTAACCACACCATGGTCCTAACGAATTTATATATTTTTTTTGGAGAAATTCGACTGAATTCTAAGGGACTCCTACTGCACTTTCGTACCATTAGAAGTTTTGTTTAGAGGATTTTTCGAAGTTTATTAGAGACGTTGCTAACTGTTAAAACTTTGAAAAATCGTAGACAAATTACTTACTGTATGAGGCTCTCGATATTATCAGGATAAATTTGACAGTACAGGATCAAACAACATACCGAGGTAGTTACTGAGAAAAATTAGTCAACCAATTGTTTTCAGCTCTTTTAACCCTTAATTTCCCACTTGTTCAAAAAAATTGTTTTATCATAAAATTTAGATGTATTTTAACAAATCTATAGAATAGTTGAGCAGAAGGTTCCTAAAAGGCCCTATTACAGTCTGTCAGCTCAAGAATGACCTTTCCAAGGGCCACACAAGCGCTACCTGAGTCAGCAGAATCTGTCTTTAAACCCTATTTTGTTGGAGTAGAAGATGGAGACTTGGAAAAATCCTTGGGGGATGTTGGTGTCTATTATTTCTCATAAAGCTTAAGATTCAAGGAATAAGGTGGAAAAGTTCACTTCATAGAGGGATCTGTGTTGCTTTTGGCAGTGGCGCCATCTCTGACGAGGAAACCCAACTAATAGCCTACAAGATGAGAAATGAGGGCAGAAAGTACCTCGAAGGCACTATTACAATCTGTAAACTCGAGAATTATTTTGTTTATTTCGTTTTCTTACACAGTCGATAGTTGAAGTATCAAAATAGCCAACAGCTACCTACCAGCTTTTGTTTAAAAGTGGATAATTTTTTTTTTTTTTTTTTGTAACTCCCCTCAAAGACAAAATGTCTTTTTTGACGGAGGGGGCCATAAATAAAAATGAATAAATAAATTTAAAAAAAATAATGGGGAGGACGCCCAGGACTCACCCGACGCCGGCCCTAGGGATAAGGGAAGATGAGGAAGGTGGGGGTGGGAGAGAAGGATGAAGGGAAGTGCTTCTATAAAACGACCACCAGTTCAAATATGAGCCGAGCAGGACACGGGTGGTGATACCACGGAGTACGCCTACTGAGATGCCCAACTCGCGCAACTCCGTGGCACTTTTCCCGCACCACTCACCGCGCCACGACAAGGTTGCAGCCATTACCCTGATGTTGTTGGGTGCCACTCCTTTTAGCTCCGACACCGCTTGCCGTAAATCATTTGTGTCATATTTCCTTATCTTGGCCTGCCAAGTCTGCTCCATGTCCAAGCTGCCAAAGGTAAAAATCGGACTTCCTAAAAGATACCTCAGGATATTAAGGGTTAAAAATTCATCTGGATCGGATTTTGTACAAATTTGTTTGAAGCTCTTTCTAACGTAGCTAGTCGATCTTTCAATGAGCAAGTTAGAGGTACCTGAACACTCCCTTTGCCTCAAAATTATATTCTAAAGCAAGTATCCGAAGTGTTAATCTCCCACTTCATAGTTGTACGTGTATTTCGATATAATTCCTCAATAATTTGTATAATTCAACGTAATTTGACTTTTTAAGATCAAGTAAGAAATGGGAAGTGACGGCAAAAAGCTGAAGAAGTGGGACACGGTTGAGCCGGAGTACAACGACAAAACGCCTATTTCACCTTCAGTCGAGATCGGGTGAGTACAATCGCGGTACAATAGACATTTTAGTTATTACATGTGTAAAGTGATTTAGTTGTTACATGTGTAAAGTGATGATATCGACCTTACCTCATATTCTTGGTTGTAAGATATAGAAACGTTGCCACTAAAAAAGGAAATATTGTGAATGGGGCAAACTATTAATAAAATTTTACTTTTGGTATAAAACTCATAAGTATTGTAAATGAAATTTAAATGATTTCAACTAATACAATCAACAGCTGCTTGTTATTCATACCTACAATGCTTTATGATAACGCACTTGACGACAGCATGAAGGTATTTTTGGTACGGAAATTCGATTACGCTAAATAATGCAATTGTTGAGCATATTACTTCTCAATGGTGAATTTTTTACCATCTACCTACTAGTATACCTTCTACATGATTACCTATGTGGGAAGTCTTCATTATCGTTGATTTCGTTCTCTTTTGTACAAACACAATCAAAGTAATCCCTTTTGTGTGTTAATATTCTGTATCATTAAGCAATGATTAAAAGTGCCAAAGCCCTCCTCACTTTCTTGGCGCAAAGTGTGTAAAAGATTACGTATCTGCTAAAGTATTGTTTGAGATACAGTTTTGAGACAATTCTATAGCATTTTTCCTGGTCAAATGAAATATTTTCCACTCCAAATTAAATTATTTCTAAATCAAATGAAATCTTTTGTGAAAGAAGGCCAAATGAAGCAAATCAAAGTAGGACTAGTGACATGGCAAGGCATCAAGACCGTAAGCGAACCAAATAGGCTATTTCTGTTAAGTTTACTTGAGCTTAATACAGGTTGTCTCACGAGACTAAGACTCCCCTCCAATATTTTCTTTCAGGTGTAGAAAATTATTTTTTTCCCTCGTTCGAAAGGTGTTTTGGTGAGGATCTCAATAATTAGTCAGTTTCTGTGAAATAAGCATCATAATAATTACAATACACATTAGCTGTAGGTAAGCACAGTCTAACGGTATTATTTGCGGAAAAAGGTTCATTTGGTATGTAAATAGTTTCGTTTGATTAGAAGAAGGTTTCATTTGGGGCAGAAAAAGGGTAATTTGGGCTGGAAATGCTACATAAATATATTTATGTCGCTCGGGTGTTCCATCCACATTATCCGTGAGATTTTTTTTTCGAGTGACAATGGCTTTGACTGCATCCCGACAACTATCTGAGCCGATGAGAAGGTAGGTACTATACTTTCCTTTTGGCTTTCTATACTTTACTATGGCTTTCCTTTTGGACGTCCTATAGGTTTATTTGGGCTTACCAGGCTCTAGTTTTTGGCTCCTCTTGTACAGGATGATTTTTCCTTCATCTCTGACCGGGTTTTTTCGCCTAACTTTTGATTTTGGCATGATTTTAACCATCTGAATTGTGGTATTATGAAAAATAATAAAAATACATGTCATAACTCTCGAGTTACTTGTCAAAAGTGGTGTAGGGTGTCATTATTCGGTACTCGAAGGTAAAAAAGTCTGCGCAAGTATTTTCTTTAACGTTGCTCAGGCTTTCGACAAGTTGGCACGAAGGTTTGGGGTTCTAACAGCACAGGAATCTCCCACAGCAGTACCTACTATCTACTTCTCAAGAACTACCTTGAAAATCGACATTTCAAGGTGGAGGAAGGTGAGCTATCAGTAATCACGATTGAAGCCTATAAAAGCAGGAGTCCTGCAAGTAATCGTTCCGGGTCCTGTCCTACTGTACCTACCTTATATGCATTCGAGACCTACTTCAATATGAAAAAACAATTATTGCTACATTTGCCGACGATGCGGCTATTCTGTCTGTCGGAGACGACGTTGAAGATGCGACTCGAAACCTTCAAACATCCACCAACTAAGTAGCTAATTCGACAAAGAAGTGGATATCAAAACTGAACGAATCAAAATTAGTACACTTTTGCTTTACCAAAAGAAAAGTCCCATCATTACAAATTGAAATTAATTCAAATAAAATACCATACGGTGATTTAGTGAAATACTTAGGTATGTTACTTGATTCCAAACTTAACTAGAAAAATCACAATAAAAGAAAAAACTATGGTTCTACAGTAATAATGCTTTCTTGAGCCGTGACGTGACGATCGGTCGCGAGGGTGCGATATCAGCCGTGACGGAAAAGTAATGGAAACCTCCTGTTAATCATTATCCAATGATAAAGAAGTGGGGTCAGCTGAGCCGCGGTTGCTGCGGCGCGAGTCCTTTAGCGACGATTCTCGGACCGGCTACTTCAGGGAGGTCGTGTGTTCGAAGTCTCGCCGAGGGGGCGTGTTTTCGTACGTCTCAGCCCCCCCCCCCCCCCCCCTCGTCTCAACACAGGGCGACAATGGGAAGACATGAGCGAAAACATGAGAACAAATTCTGATCTTCCCTTTGGAAGACAGCTGATGACGTCCTCGACACCAGGAATGGCAGACAAAAATCCAACCTGAAACGGTTGTTCACTTTACTTACTTTCCTTATTTTATAAAAGAAGGAAGAATTAAAGATGAAGTTCAGAAAAATATACTGACTGGAAGAACCTTTAAAATCTTTCTCCATTACTAACTGCTCATTACATACAACAAATAATTCGCCCAATCTTGCTGTGCAATGAAATTGAACATATTCATCGAGACCTAAGAAGAGAAAGAATCAACGAGACCATATTCAGATAATCAAAGAAACACGAACTTCGCCTCCACAAACATGAAAACTTGGATGCTGTCCGTTTTTGACAACGAAGGATGACTTCGACGTTTCGAAAAACAAACTGCTATTTGATTTGATAGTGCCGGGTAACTTGTGTTAGTGCACTGGGCTAAAGTTGTTGCTGAACAACCTACCTTATACTGCGATTGGAATAATTATGCAAACAAATATTGCTTATTGAAATGTATGAATCTGTCATTCGCAATAATGAGTATAAATCACAAAAAATTGGTATTTTTATTCGACTCCCACTGAGCATTGACCTGATATGAAATGCGATGTAGTGGAAACATAATTCTTAACCCTTAATTTCCGACTTTTCAAAAAAGTTGTTTTTTTCGGATATTTTTCAAGATTTTGATCTATTTTTACCAACCAAATGTCATAGATTGCTAGTTTTGATTCACATGTATGTGAATTTTCTCAATTTGATGGAAACTGGATGGTATATTTCAGGAGGAGGAGGGGGGGATGGCTATCGTCGTTTTGAAAGTAGATACTTACAATACGTGCTATCTAATTTTGACTGGACGGAACCAGCAGCTTTTTATTTTAAATCAAATAAATGAAAGAAACTACCAAATAAAATTGCTTGCCCAATAAGACCTCCCTCTTCAGTAGTGTCTTAATGGAATATTGATGCAGTGGCCCCCACATCCTGAGGTTTCCTATAATACACCATCCGACCCCTCTGCTCCTAAAGTAGTATCCAAAAAGACATCATTGAAAAATCAAATTTTTCTGCTATTCTTGGATACTTCCAGCTATAACTTTCATTTCCTCAACATCTTGGGTTATTTTTTCTGTAATATTTAAAATTAAATCTGGCAGAAAAGTTGGTATATTTGTTGTATATCTGAACTAATTCTGATCTTAACACGATATTGTCTCAAAGATGTTTTTTCCGAGGTTTTTTACACAATATTTGAAGAAGGTAGCTAAATGATATCGGTTTTGACTTGAAAGTGGTTGAACAGTGTTGCAGAATGTTTAAAAAATCGTACTTCCGAAAATATACTTCAGGACATTAAGGGTTAATAACATAGTTTGAAACATGATAAGAAGAACACTGGTTCGAGGACTTAGGCATGTATGAACACTTTAAAGAATAGAACACCATAAAAATGGCAGTTAAATTTAGACCGTTGTTTTTTAAATCATTGATTTAATCGACATTGGTAGAACCGGAAATCGTCGTTTTAAATCTGAATTCTCCAGGAAACGTCGATCAAAACAATGATCGTCGATTAATCCGGCCCTCAAGGGTCAATTATTGAACGAATCACAGTAGAAGTAGGTACCTCAACTCGGAACTTCAGAAGCTCGCGTGAGGTTGAGAAATTACGGCCTGATCGTTAGCTGTCACTATTTTTAGGGAAGCACGAACTGAAAGGGCAGTAAAACCGAACAAAAACTATGAAACTCGAGATACTATCGCGTTAGCGGTTGTAAAGCGAGAAGTAATAAATTGTTGAACACTTAATGTGTTTTGCCCCAGTCTATTGTGCTTCCTGGACTAGTTATTGAAAATCCTATTCGTGCAGCATGTGTAAATGAGCAAATTTTGAAAATTTCGATTTGTTTTACTCCTTAAGGGAACCTGTCCACCCCCCTCGAAATTCAAAATGCATTTTCAAAAAATTTTTGGTCAAATTTTTTTTATTGTTTTAAATGATTCTTGTAACTCTAAGGAACAGATTAAAAAAAACAAATTGAAAATCGGACGGCTAGAACTGCACATAAGTACGTTTTGAATGTTAAAATGCTCCCGCATCGTAGGCTGGCTCTTCTTCGGCTGCTTCAAATTCCTCTTCCAACGCCCGACGTGCCTCATTCCGCTTCTGCCGAGCTTCTTTAGTCGAGGCCATAAATGATTTTTCACTTCCCCGGAGTCGAAGGATGTCCTGGCCCATCATCGCCTTTTTGAGGTGATATCCAGGGTCGATCACCACAGGCAGCACCACTGGCTGTGAGTTCTCTAGACTGATTGCACCACTTCGTTTCTTCAAATTTTCAATCGGATTGATCTTTTTGAAAACTCGTTTTACTCTTCCCATATTCCCGGAGAAAGGTGATCACAAACACGGAGAAGGAGATTCGAAAAACAAAACTAGGTAAATACGATCGCAGAACTCGACACCAAAACACAACAAAATCCACAGAAAGGTAAATACAAGAATAAAAATAAACCTCCTTCTTCTTCTTCTACTTTGAGTTTCGCTGTCCTGGCCGCAGCCATGAAACAAAAGAAGAAGAAAAACGACAATAAAGCAAGATAATAGCTGTAGAAATTACGATCATGAGTCAAAAGAATGCGTGGTTTTCACTTGTCACAGAACTCAGACCAGGCGGTTACATCACCTGACTTCCGCGCGCTCTCCTGTACAATGACGTTTTTCAGCGTTTTCGAACACGTTTATGCACTTTTACGGAAAACTACTGGACCGATTTAAAAAAAATTTTTTTTCTTCTATTCAGGAAATACGGACGAGCATTTTGCTGGAACAGTTTTTGGAAAAATTACATTCGTGAGTGGGAGTAAAAAGAAAGGTGAAGTTCAAATTGCTGATCTTCAATAAATTGTAGTAAAACAACCGAACATTTTTGGAAAAATTCCCTCCAGCAAATTAAAGACCTTTTGGCGGTACAAAAGGGGGAAAAAAAATTATTATGATCGGACCACTGGTTGCCGAGATTTGTGCACTCGAAAAACGCCATTTTAGGGGGGGTGGACAGGTTCCCTTAAACCTCTAAAAATACTCTACTCGTCTCCACGAACTCTTAGAGTACCCACCTGGATATTGTTATTGACTTATGTATATAGTACCTACGACGAATATACGCCATTTTCAATTATATATAATTTTCATTAATATGCCTATACATGGTGGACAGGACTTGATAGATACTTATCTCTATCTCCGTCAATATGGGGGTTAAAAAAACTTCTAGCGGTAACCCCACATAATGTTTCACAAGAATTTCAATTATCACACTTCGAGCACTGGAAATTTGAAAATTCGGTTTCTACGATGAATGTCATAAAAATGTCACTCCTCAATCTATTTAGGAGCGCGCAAAGATGCGCATATTTTTAGATGTAGGTAAACCCCAAGTGTGGCACATGATGTAGCAAAAATAGTGCTATTTTTCTACGCTGAATTGTTGTGGACGGATAGCACTGTCACTCTTTCAAGGTACCTGCTGAATATATTATTTTTGGGGGCTGATCGCCACGTCCCACCTGGAGCTACTTTATCAGCGCTTTCCAATACCAGCATCCAATTTTGGAACTACAATTTGCTCAACAATGGCAAGCCCGTCAATTTTACAAAATTCAATTAATTTATAGTGTTGTATTAATAATTTCTCATTACAGTCCAAAATTTGAAACAATTTATTCTTTCTTCTTCTTTCACCTCAGTTGTGCCTATTAAAACCAGCAAATCTCACTTCGAGACGAATATCTAGAAATTTTAGGGAAAATTGTCTATATTAATTCGACAGGGGTTGCTTGCACCAAACAACAATAATTAATCGAAGTGTCGAAATTTTATAAAATTTTGTGTAGAATCCGAGTCTGCACTAAAAACTGGGAGTTCTCAAAAGAAAAATCTTTCTTGGCAGATTTTGGCAGATTTTTTAATGTTCATTCATTTCTGGTAGGTAAAGGTTGAATTGCGAACCCTACTTGGGTGGTTTACTCCAGGTATGTGCCTAACTGTTTGTTTCACGTTGAAGACCGATGGAAGCTGAACTGACGGACACCAAAAGGTCGATGGTCCAGTACTCGACGTACGCTGCCAAAAAGACGGTGGCACAAGGGATGATGGATATCGCTCTGATCACAGCAAACGCCAACCAACTGAGGTACCTCATCGAATTTCAACGGAACGCCACCACATTCTACCTCACTTTGACGCTGATTATCATCAGCATAACGCTACAAGTAATAGTTTCTCTACTTATTATTGTTATTCTTTTAAGCATCACATGAGGTAGCAGTGATCTACGAAGACCAAATCAACACCAAATTGTGCTCGCCTCCTGTGTCAGCTCGCATATTACTTCTAACGTAAAAAAAAATTCAACAATTCGTCCATATACCTGGTAAACCATGTAAGTCAGTATTTTTTCGAAAATAAGGTTTTGAGCTTTTCAGGTAAATTGGTGTCTCTTGATCCATTTATTGAAGCTGTTTTCCAATCTGAAGAATAGTTTTTTATCCGGAGAGCATTAAAAAACGTGTAAGTCGGTTACCTCTTTTTTCGCCGGAAAACCATGTAAGTCCTGTGTATGCCTTCATAAAAGTGAGCAGCTCACGCTGGTGGCAAGTTTCCATCAAAGATGGTAAGTTTTTTTCTTTTTTTTCATGTAAAAGTTTACAAAATTCATAAACGGTGATCATAAATAGAAACCTTTTTATGAGTCTCAATTTCAGCAATATATTCCACTCCTTGTGTTCTGCAGACACGTGATTTTCCATACTAAGGCCAACCTTAAGATCACGACCTACCTGAGTGTTTTTTTTTTTTTTTTTTACCTACCTACCTAAGATCACGTGTTTTTCCGCATTGTTTCTAAATTATTTTTACATTATTTAGGAGGAAAATTTAAGATGAATTGATTGATTTTGTTGGCTGTTTGACCTAGCTATAATGCTGATTTTAGAAAGAACAACAAGAGATTAGTAGTGTGCTATTGGTCAGCTTATATTTTACAGAAACTAAAAAAAATCTGTAAAAAAAACTTTAAAAAGTCTGTGAAAAAAATTTTTAAAAATCTATAAAATAAATTATGCAAGAGATAATAATGAAATCCAGCTCTGACCAATCCCTAACCCATCCTCAATCCACCCCTAGTCCATCTATAACCCATCCCCAGCTCATCCCTAACCCAGCCTTGACCTATCCCAACCCCTACCCATACCCAACCCATCCCTAGTCCATCTCCAACCTATTCCTAACCCCTATCCCATTCCTAACCCATCCCTAGTCTATTTCTAACCTAACCCAGCCCTGACCTATCTCCAACCCCTAACCCAGCCTTGACCTATCCCTAATCCCTATCCCATCCTCAACCCATATCCAGTTCATCTCTAACCCGTCCCTAACTCATCCCTAACCCGTCCCTAACTCATCCTTTGTTTTAATTAAACAAAAGTACCTAGTTGCCTAACACTTCACATTAAATGCATACCTACCTAGTTACGGTTTTGATAGGTAAAGTGTTCCTATAAGTAATGGTTGTAATTTAAGAAATGGTATTTGAGGAATTGGTAGTATATTGGATAATTTATTGCTCAACTCTAGTAATATTAAGACTGAAGACTGCAGTTTTGACTCTAGGAGCCTTAAAGTTGGACTGCGTATTAGTCAACGCCTATGAATTTTCATTTAAATATTTTAATTTTGCATCGATTTGGGTATTTTGTAAAAAACCTGGAGAAACCTGGAGAAAAAAATTGAATAATATTCCTAATAATAAAATAACCCAAGCCAGGTATATTTTCATAAAAATCAAATTGAAAACCATGTAAGTCGGGAGTCAAAGGCTGGGTAAAAGCATGTAAGTCCATTTTTTCGTTCGCTGAAGTAAATTTTGATGAAATTAGTCTCAGGCTCTTTGAAATACTACTCTTACCACCAATTTTATGGAATGGAACGAAAAAACTTATTGCATATGGAATGAAAACTTAATAATTCAATTTTTAGTGTCCCCTGTAAAATTTGATAAACTCGACTTACATGGTTTACCAGGTATATGGACGAATTTCTCTTTTGATTTTGAATGGTGTGATTCCTTGTTTTGGCATGAATTATGTCTTACTGCAGGAGGTTATGAAAAATGTTGGCGCACGGGAATAAAATTCCAATTAACACCAACGGAAAATTACGAATATACTGGTGAATGGAAATGGTCCTGGGATACTTTTCCGAAAAATGTTTGCGAACCTGCGAGTTTTCGACCCTTTTCTAATCTAATTTTGGTTCATTATTTTCAATAATCAACCTTTAGAATTGAGGAAGAAAAAATCTCTCTCCCCCCCCCCCCTACTTAATTGTTATATTTATGTTCCCCATATAGTTGTGACATAAAGCTTCTGGTTATTATCAGGCAGTTCTAAATGGGATGAAATTTTCAAAATGTCATAGCTTGAAAATTTTCGATTTAAAAGTACTGTTTTTTTCATCAATTTAAAATGAAATCGAATGAGGCCAATCAAAGCTTAGTAGAACCAAACGTTCGCTTATACCAAGTCTACTAATTAATACCAAGTCTGATTAAACTGGGAAAGTGTTAACTCAATTTCGATAAAAATAGTCTTTAGTACCTTTTGGAATCAAATTCCACAATCCTTTATTCAATACTACTCTCGTATTTGCTTTTAGATACTGGTGGGCATATTGTTGGTTTTCAAAGGACGGGTGGAGAGAGGACAGCAAAAAGATTTGGACACTGCCCACTCAATCAACTCCCTGGTTGTCGTATTGGTTCTGCTCGTCACCGTCATCAACGTTTTCATCGCCAGCTTCAGTATATCCGGCACTGAAGTCTCTAAACCTCAACAAGTTCAATCGTGATCTGAATTGTATATCATTATGTACTATTTTAATTGTTAGTTAGTTTCCTACTACATGTAAGAATATTGTTTGCTTTGTTTTTCTTTGGTACCTCCTAGGTAAATGCCAATTTTGATTTCAATAATGAACCTTTGGAATCGACCAAGAAGAAAAATTTTTACCCCCCCTCAAAACGTTTTACGGTACGTAGAATCCAAAAGTCGAATAAAAATTTGGCCGTCCGTCCGCCGTACGCCGTACGCGGCAATTACCCCACTTGGCATTGACCGATTTTGATCAAATTTGGTATGTAGGCTCCATTTGAGGTCTACTTGTGCCCCGAAGATTTTGGTTGATGTAGATCACTTCTGAGGGTTGAAAAATAAGGTTTGAAATTTTTAAAACGCCCCAACTCAAAAAAATTTGATACAAAAGTATTGTTTTTTCTTCAATTTAAGATTCTATAGAATTTTTAGAATATTTTGAGACCACCCGGAGCTCTGTAGGACAAACCGTTCGTTCCCTACGAGAATTTAAGGGTTGGACTTACGATAAATCAGAAACACGAGTGTGAATCGCAGAAGAGGCCTAATCTCCGTTCAAATGTTAGCTGACCGAAATGCGATCGATGTTTTTCTTCAAGTTGGTTGGTGGTAACAATGGCAAAGCCGTGTTCTTTGCAGACGAGTGATCTATATAGAAAAATAATAAACCTCTGTGTAATAATTTGCAGCGTTTTTAAATAGGAACAAGTAATAATTACTGACAATTATTATTGTACAATAATTACAATATTATAATTACAATAGTTATTATTGTAGTAAGACAATTATTGTCTACTTTTGCTTATGGTTTTAACTTGAAATCTTACAGAAAGCAACTACGAAAATAGTTCATTAATTTGTGTTAAGTTCTTGTGACAATTTCTATTTACAATACAATTTTCCATTGGATGCTTTGTTTGGTCAACTTTCCTCCAGAGAATTCTACCTAGTCATGTCTACGGTTTTTGTCAAAATCAGAATTTCTTAGCCTCCGTTGATTAACAAAATAACATACATTCGGTGCCTCACAGGTATTTAGCATGGGGGTTCTGGCCTCCACATTGACCTATGAAATCCATCGCAATCTGACATAGATTGACATGGTCAATCGGAATTCGACATAGTTATGGTGTAAAAACATCAAATCATACCATAATAAGTGTAGACCAAACTCAACAAAAGTAAAAAATTTCCTATTGCTGATGGAAATGATGGGAGGTAAAATAACCACCATCCGTAAATCAGCTCCAATGACTCCTTAGTCAAGTGAGATTCATAGGTAGGTAAGAGTAGGCAGTACCATAATGTGTGAAGAGTAAGGAACAAGGATTGTCACTAAGAGTATTTTTTCATTTCTATTTTGAACTCAATAATAATTAATAGTTTTCACATAACAACAGACAACAAAACGTCTGCCAAGTGGGTGTGGCACATAGCTTCCTCGTATCCATAACCCGATTATATAGATGATCCGATGCATAGTAGTTAATCTCTAAGTACTACCCTCATAGGGGACCATCTACACGCTAATCTGGACAATCCTAGAAAATTTCATCCAAATCGGACAATAAATTCGTATAGTTATGCCGGTTACATGGATTTCATGACAGACACACAGACAGACAGACACGGAACCAAAATTGTTCAGAAAGGTCTAAAACGCAAAACGAGAGTGAACATTTTGATTTTGGAGACCTTTTTTTTCATCCTTCAAAAATGAAAACAAAGCTTGGTAGAATCGGAAGCAAAATTACCCTTCACCCATGATTTCCATTTTAATTATGAGAAAATTCGAAAGCAGGAAAATTATAACAACATAAATTATGCGATATCTAGCGTTGAAAATACTATCTACTAGAATAAAGTAAAGTAACGTAAACAACCATTTCAGGTTGGATTTTCGTCCGACTGCCATTCCTGGCGTCGTGGGACGTCATCAGCTGTCTTCCTCAGAATTTGTTCTGATGATTTCACTCATGGCTTCCCATTGGCCTCACCGCCCTGGGTTGGGACGAGGGGGGACTGCGGCCGACTTTCCCGAAAATATGCTCCCGAGGCGAGCCCCGAACTCACGGCCCCTGCAATCGGTCCGAGTCTCGCCTCCAGGGACACATGCGGCAGCTCGCTCGGCCACAGAACTCCCCAAATCTACTAGAATAGAAGAAGTACATAAATACCTACTATTTTTTTCCTTATCAATTGTATTACTACTTCCAAAGCATTAAAAGTGTTGAATAGGTACCTGTAGTCATCGCCGCTCGTAAATTGGATGTTCCTTTTTTTATTCCAGTAGATGATATTTTGGGACTCGTAACTCAAATTCAATTCAGAAATCCAAAACATGCGATAATATAGTTTTACAACAATAAGTTTGTAATAACTGGAAAACTCCGCTGAAGAGGGTCATTCCAACATTTCCATTGATCAATATCCAAGTTTTCCTAATTGCGCTAGATTCCTATATCAATAGTGCTTCGATCAGAATCTAGATTTTCAAGCGGTTTAACTGAGTACAACGCAGTGGTCCCAGGTGATAAACCTCATTCTCCTACTGCTTTTTCCATTAATCAGCCACAGGCCAAAAAAGGCCGATCTGCGTCCAATCGAACTCGACCCATCAAGTAGGTATGGCGACATCAAGTGTCACATTGAGGGCAACTGTCAAAGTCAACCAGATGGCGGTGACTCGACTCTTCAGCATCCTTGATGTTATCCATTTCAAAACAATAAATATAGTTCGATTTGCCATATCGAGAAATTTTAGTTACCTACCTCCTATATTAGGTGCCACACGATCTGCAGTCCACAGAGTGACGAGTCCCTCTGTCCCAATGATGTCATGGTGAGCAGCCGCAAGGCCGATAAGTACCTACATTGATTGACCTCTCAATGAGGAATTTCACCATGTCGGATTTTCCTATTTTTGACCCCAAAATCGGATTCAGCACCTCGGAAAACCTCCTAAGGCAAACTTTCAGCCCGAACTTCCTAATTTACGAATAAACAAAACAGTGTAGAAAATACGAATGTTTAAAAAAAAACGGAAAAAATACGTCATCCTGGAATAGTTCATTTATGGCCGCTTGAAGCGCTGAGATCGAGAAATCTATAGTCCCCAGATGCAAAATTTCACGAAACAGTAAAGTTCGAAATCGAAAAACTGAAGAAAAAACTCGGCGCTTTGCGCCTCGGCGGGGGGCTCCGCCCCCCTGCACCCCCCGGTTTATTTCTTTTTCCATACTCTGTATGAAATCATAGGAACACAGAATGTGTTTTTGCGATGCTAGTCATCCGTTAAATAAAAAACAACAATAATAAATGTGGAGTCTTTGGCAATAATAAAATAAATAATTGTTAGACATTTAATTTGGTCTAAAACCCTATAAATGTTATATAAATAAATATGTAACTACAAGAAAAATACTATATAAATTGAGAGCTTTCCAACGAATGGTGAACAATTTCTGTGCAATGAACACTGTGGGAGTTCTATTTCCTTACCAACGGCTTGGTTGCACGTGAAAATCATTATAAAAGGCGCGTAACGGTTTTTTCTGTCGCTTTTTCGTGACGATTTTTTTTCGGTAGGTCATCGCAAAAACACATTCTGTGTTAATAGAAAAAGCAAGATGGAGAAAATTAGGGTTCCTCTGTTTTTGTTTGATAACTTTTCTCTTAGAAAACACGATTTCGTCGTCCCAATGGGCAACACTGGGAGGAGACGGCGATCCGAACTGCCCAATCAGCGAGCGTTCCCGCTTCACGTCTGTTTTCCCGGTTAGTTTTGAAATCAAAAATTTTGATTGTCTCCCAAGAATAACAGGAGACTTATTTTCCGAAATCAGCCCGATTTTCATCTATCCCACACCATTAACTATTCAGGAAAAATGCAAACAGAATTCGATGAAATTCCTCATTCCGAAATCAACAAAATGGCATAAGGATGTAGTTTTGAATATTGCTATTTTGACTAGTTTTTACCACTTTTGGTTTATTGCAAGTGTGATGATCGACCCAACAAACAATTATCAACAGATTGGGAATGGGATCCTTAGAAGCAAACTCCTCTTTTGCCGAGCTTTCGGTGAATTTAAAGGCCTTCCTCAGGGCTCAAAGGATGTATTACTGTGTGAGCACCATAGTTGGTGGGAAATGGACTTGGGAACTATTGCAGGTAAAATGAAAAAAGGGGGGGGGGGGAATTTAAAACATGATAATCATCATCATTGTTATCTAATTAACACTGTTCTCCCAAGGCTGTTTATCCTAGTATTGTTGTGGCTGACATGTTGTTTTAAATCCCCCCCCCCCTTTTTGGTTTATTATTTTCAATAATAAACCTTTGGAATCGAACAAGAAAAAAAAATTTTTAACACCCCCTCAAAATTTGATGGTTTACGTTTCAAGGTATACGTAGAATCCAAAAATCGAATAAAAATTTGGCCGTCCGTCCGCCGTACGCCGTACGCGGCACTTTTGCCACTTAGCATTGACCGATTTTGATGAAATTTGGTATGTAGACTCCATTTGGGGTCTAGTTGTGCCCCGAAGCTTTTGGTTGATGTAGGTCACTTCTAAGGGTTCCAAAATCAATTTTGAAATTTTGAAAACGCCCTAACTCAAAAAATTTCGATATAAAGGTATTGTTTTTCTTTCAATTTTGGATTCTATAGAATTTTTTGAGACCACCCGGAGCTTTGTAGGACAAACCGTTCGCTCCCTACAAAAATTTAAGGGTTTATGTTGAAAAAAATATATATATAAATCAAAACACGAGTGTGAATCGCAAAAGAGGCCTAATCTCCGTTCAAATTAGAGCTGACCGAAATGCGATCAATGGTTGGTAATTTTGATTTTTTTTTGATTTTTTTTTCATAATGGGTGATGGTTGGTGATTTTGTAGACGAGTGATCTATATAGAAAAATAATAAACAATTGTGTAATAATTTGCAGCGTTTTTTCATTTTACCTGCAATAGTTTCCAAGTTCATTTCCCACCAACTATGGTGGAATCTCTAGCTGGTTTTTTGATTGACGCTGATGCGATGCTCACACAATAATACATCCTTTGAGCCCTGAGGAAGGCGATAAATTCACCGATAGCTCGGCAAAAGAGGAGTTTTGATTCTGAGGACCCCAATCCCAAAAAAAGTTTCCAAGAAAAAAAATTGTTTAAACCCCCCCACCGCCAGCCCCTCAAAATTTGTTGGTTTACTTACTTACTTACTCGGGGCCCTTCATTTTAGAATCCAAATGGAGATTAAGGGTTGATATTTTCAAAAATGCCCTAGTAGGTAGTTAGTAGGTACCTATGGTTGGTAGGTAAAAAGCAAAAAATAAATAAATAGAGACAATGGCAGAGCTGTGATCTTTGCTGAAGAGTGATCTATACATTAAAATAATAAACCGTTGTGTAATAATTTGCAGCGATTTCAGTTTGAATAAATCTCGCAATCTTTTTAACCCTTAATCTCCCACTTGTTCAAAAAACCTTTTTTTTGGATTTTTAATCAAAGTTTAGATGTATTTTGACAAATCTATAGAACATTTGAGGAAAAGGTACAAAAAGGTAGTACCTCCTCATAGGCTCTATTGTGGTCTGTCAGTGCAACTTGAAGTTGATCTTTCCAAGGGCCACACTCACAGAGTAACGGAGACAAGACACACTAGCCCTACCTGCGTCAGCAGAATCTAAATAAACCTCATTAGTAGTAGAAGAACGAAACTTGGAAAAAATCCTTGGTGTGATGTTGGGGTGGGTTATTTCTCATGAAGTACCTACAGATCCAAGAATAAGGTGAAGAAGGTTCATTCCATAGATGGATCCGGGCTGCCATAAACAGTGACGCCATCTCTGACGAGGAAACCCAACTAACAGCCTACGCGGTGAGAAATGAGGGTAGAAGGAACCTCAAAGACCCTACAGTCTATCAAGTCGAGAATTATTTTTTCAAAAATTATTACGATTTTATTATTAGTACCTACGTTTTTTTTTTTTTTTTTACACAATCGATAGCTGGAGTATCAAGATAGCAAATGACTATCAGTTTTTGTTTAGAACGCTGCAAATCATTACACAGAGGTTTATAATTTTTCTATATAGATCACTCGTCTGCAAAGAACACGGCTTTGCCATTGTTACCACCAACAAACATGAAGAAAAACATCGATCGCATTTCGGTCAGCTAACATTTGAACGGAGATTAGGCCTCTTTTGCGATTCACACTCGTGTTTCTGATTTAACGTAAGTCCAACCCTTAAATTCTCATTAAGAGCGAAAAGTTTGCCCTACAGGGCTCCGCGTGGTCTCTAAAAACGTCTGCCAAGTTGGGTGGGCAGTATAGCTTCCTAACTCATTGTAACATGGACGTATAGAATCAGTTGGCGAAAAAATTATGATTCAAAGAGAATTATTGAATACCAAAATATTGGCGATAATATGCGGGATAGGGTTGCAGGTATTAATGTTTATAATAGTGTTGTAAATAGTTGTGGTATATAAACCACTGAAACAAAAGAACGAAAGAGTGTAGGTATAAAATAAAACTACGAAGTTATGACGATAATGATTATCCTAGGACATTATTGTATTTTCAACGTAGAATTTTATTTAGCGGTCCACCGTCTAGGACCTAATCCACACAATCCCTGAAAATTTCATCGAAATTGGTTGAATAGTTGCGGAGTTTTGGTTGTAACAATAAATTTAAAGTTCGCGCATGCGCAGCGGCTATTGCTTGACCAATTTGATTGAAACTTATAGGGTGTCTAACCTCCAAATTTGAGCAAAATCGGTTCATTAGAAACCGAGAAACCGAGGTTCCAGGAAATTCACGTTTGCGCATGCGCACTCGCTCCTATTGGTCCGAAGGTGCTGAAATTGATAGGGGACCGTCTAGGACCTAACCCGCACAATCCCTGAAAATTTCATCAAAATCGGACCACAGGTTAGTATAGTTTTGCCCGGGACAAGGATTGACCACAGACAGACCGACAGACAGACAGACACGGAACCAAAATTGTTCGGGAAGCTCTAAAACGCAAAAAGCAAGTGGAAATTTTGATTTTGGAGGACTTTTTTTTCACTTCTTTCACGAATACAAAGCTTCCCTACCTTCGGTAGTGAGGAAGCAAAATTCTAAAAATGCAATAGGTACTATCTTAAATTGATGGAATAACAATACCTTTAAGTATATCAAAATTTTTTGAGTTAAGGCGTTTTTAAAATTTCAACCTTTATTTGTCAACCCTTAGAAGTGAGCTTTGGGGCACAACTAGACCCCAAATGGAGCCCACATACCAAATTTCATCAAAATCGGTCAACGCTAACAGAGGAAAATGCCGCGTACGGCAGGCGGCGGACGGACGGCCAAATTTTTATTGGATTTTACGTTTCTACGTACCTTGAAACGTAAACCAACAAATTTTGACGGGGGGGGGGGGGTCAAAAAATATTTTTCTTGGTCGATTCCAAAGGTTCATTATTGAAAATAATAAAACAAAATGTATGAAGTTGCAGTTAAAAAATCGGATTTTCAGAAAGATACCTCAGGATATTAAGGGTTAAATAGGACTGTAAATAGTCACACACTCACTAATAGTCAACTCACTTGGAGAAATTAAATGTGATACAAAGAAGTATTAAGACGATAATGAGGAAGGAACGTCGGTACTCTAGTTTTAACTTATTGAATGAGTTTAAAGTTTTCACCCCGAGACAGTTATTTTTGAAATCCCTTCTATTAGTATACCACAGAAACCCTACCATAGTTCAACAAAGCCAACATCATGATTATCAGACCAGATTTGTATTGATGGGAAATGTTGCACCGAGGCCTGCTCTTATGCTCACTACAAGAAGTCCAATCTATATAATTTATATGGTCCTTAGAGTTGTAGATTCTCCCCTAAAATCCCCACTATTATGTAGGCATATAAAAATACTACGCGTGTGGCATATAAAAAGAAAATATATGAATGGTTAGTGAGGCTGGGTAGGGAGGGGGCGGAGAATATAGTTAGGAGCATTTATGTTTAGGATGGTATAATTCCAGATGGTAATTTGTGTCGACGCAATGTTTATTATTGACGTATGTTTATTTCAATTGATGTATGTAATGTTAAGTTTCAAATAGTTGATGTAAGTAAAGTATGATTTATGTATAGATGCAGTTGATCTATGTGAAGTCAAGTTCGAAGTTGTTTGGCGCTACTCTTGAAGGGCGATACAGGCTCTCAGCCTTCTGCCCTGCAATAAAGTTGTAACAATTGATGGATCATTCAAAGGTAATGTTACTCAAAGCCTTGATGAATGGTTCCTAATAAATTTAGTGGACTGTAAATTTTGTAAAATGAAAGAAAAAACAAAAACGAAAATTGAAACCAACTGAATAACTATATTTTGATAGTGTAGAAATGAACAAAACGTACATAATGTGGGCCCACGGAAGAATATTTTTCACTACATGAGCAAAATTATGTAAAAGAAACAAAATAATAATAAATAGGTACCTATGTACCAAAAATAAAGTCTTTTCTTATTTTTATCGAAAATATGGAGAAAAACTGGAGCAGATGGCGGTCGTATCCGTGATGGGCCCAAAAACGTGCACCTTCGACGATAGGTATCAAAAACGAAACAATACCTGTCCTTCTTCTTCTTGTATGAAGTAGGTAGGTAAGTCAGCGATTCCGACGTGCTGCACCCAAGGCCTTGGTTGAGGACTCCGAAGTTCCACGGTCGTAACCAGGTGTGCAGAATTCAAATTCTTCAATCAAATTCGGGGGAAAGAGATACTTGATATACTTGTTATAAGAGATACTTGTTGACCGGTCAGGAGATACTGGTGGACTGAAGCTCTATCCAGAATGTACATGATATCATGTATTAAGGAAGAGGAGAAGAGGGGTTCAGTTCGCCCCCTGGTCAAGGTCGTTGATTGATGGTCATTGATTGTTGGTCGTTGGTCGTTGGTCGTCGCCCAGATAATACTAAGATACTAACAGTTGCCTCAACATAACCGCCCACCAAAATTCAATGTGGAATTTTCAGGAGGAGAAAGGATTAAATTGGATTAGGAATCAGGTTCAGTTAGGGGTTGCAGGGAAACAACTTTGGTGACAGGACGAACGTAGATGCCAGAAGGAGTCTTGACTTCAACAACTCTGACTGCTTGATCCTTGCCTGGGAAAACTTGTATGACACGTCCCAATGGCCATTGAAGAGGAGGGACTCTGGAGTCACGAAGGATGACCATGGTTCCAACGCTGATATTCGGCGACTGTTGGTCCCACTTATTACGTTGCTGAAGACGGTGAAGATATTCTCGGCGCCATCGCTGCCAGAAATGCTGGGCCTGCCTTTGAACTAGTTGCCAATTCTTCAAGCGGTTGAGTGGAGTTTCAACGAGTAAACAGGGCTCTGGCCTTGCCATCAAGGGTCTTCCGATAAGAAAATGTCCCGGTGTGAGACATTCGAGATCGTTCGGGTCATTTGTGAGGGGAGAAAGAGGTCGAGAGTTCAAGATCGCCTCGATGCGGACAAAGAGGGTTGCTAACTCCTCGAAGGTCAAAGGAGTGTTGACCACAATTTTCTTCAGGATCCCCTTAACACTCTTAACTCCAGCCTCCCATAACCCGCCAAAATGTGGAGCTTGAGGAGGGTTGAACGTCCACTGAATGTTCAAAGGAGACAGGTGACCATCAATGCGGCTTTGGACCTCATCATCTTTCAGCCAAGAATAAAACTCCTTAAGTTCTTTACTGGCGCCTTGAAAATTTGACCCACAGTCCGAAAAAATGTTGATTGGTAGGCCTCTTCGTCCAATAAAACGATCCAGTGATGCAAGAAAGGCTTCAGTTGTACAATCACTGACGAGCTCAAGATGAAGTGATTTTGTGGACATGCAGACAAAAAGACATAACCACGCCTTGGAACAGGATGCCTTGCGATGCTTGGAAAAGCGGACTAAAAACGGGCCTGCATAATCAACGCCGACATTCTTGAAAACGCTCCCTTCTTCAACTCTACAAGAAGGTAAGTTACCCATTTTAGGTGTTGAATCGGGATTTGACGCCCTGAAACATGTAGAGCAACGGTGAATACGCTGTTTGATCACCGTTCGAGCTGCAAATATCCAATATTGTTGTTGAAGCAAAGTTTGCAGAGCGCTGGGAGCCAGATGAAGATGAAGTCTGTGCATATGATCAATCAGAAGCTTCGTAAAATGACATTTCCCGGGCAAGACAATGGGATGTTTGGCTCTGAAAGGTAAGGTGGACTCCTGGAGCCTACCGCCCACCCTGACGATACCCATCGGATCAACGAAACAGTTCAATCGACGTAGGTGGCGATGTTCAAGAAGTGCCGAATCCTTGAATTTATTCTTGAATATATAAAGCTGCTGGGTGATTTTAATAAAGGTGAGATTGGCATTATTATACTCCGAGACCAAAATGGGGTCTGTTTTTATACATGGTAAAGTGTTAATACGAGGTTGCACTGACATCTTCAAAGTTCTTCGACTAGTTCCTGTACGACTAGGCCAACCAACCAGTTTCTTTAAAGCTCGTAAAACAAATACCATGATGCGAAGGATTTTACCATAAGAGGAGTAGTGAATGATCCATTCATTGAACAGATTGCCATGGACGATAGCGAGACTAATTGGATCACGTTCTTTCAATTCAGGCAACTCACAATGTTGAATATTACTCGCAGAACATTTTGGCCATAGTGACGGATGTTCCATTAACCATGAAGGGCCATGAGTCCATAAATCATGATCAAGAATCTCAGATGGAAGGATGCCTCTTGAAGAGCAGTCTGAAGGATTTTCAGGTGATGAAACATGGTACCAATGGTTTATATCCATATTAGAAGTTATTTCAACCACTCGATGAGATACGAAGGTTTTTAAACGGTGAGGTGGTGTTTTCAACCAGCCTAACACCAAAGTGGAATCTGTGAACCAATAACATTCGTTTACATGAACGGATGATAAGAATTCATTAAGCGAGACATACAATCGGCAGAGAAGAAGTGCAGCTAGAAGTTCTAGGCGTGGAATCGTAATTGGACGGATCGGAGCGAGTCTAGTTTTTGCCTTGAGCAAAAATACTTGAACACCATCCAATTTTTGAAGACGAATGTATATTGTCGCACTGTACGCTTTTATGGAACCATCACAAAATCCTACAACTTGAATGCTTTTAGCCTTCGCAGTAGGAATGTGACGCTGAATTCTCAGCTGATTCAGATTCGGCAAATCTTCGACAAAAGTACGCCATTTTGAAGAAATTTCTGCTGGAACTGGATCATCCCAATCAACAGCTGCTTGCCAACAAGCTTGTAGAAGAATTTTGGCATAAATTACAACTGGGGACAAATAGCCCAAAGGATCATAGATCCGTGCCACAGCGGAAAGGATACCACGTTTTGTGTTTGTCAGTGGAGGGGGAATAATTTTATATCGAAAATTATCCTCAGAAGGTTCCCATTGGAGACCAAGAATTTTTATAAGGACGTCGCCTTCAGTATCAAATTGCATTGGACGAGCAGTGGCTGAATCAACGTGTTCAAGAAGCTGAGGACAATTGCTCGACCATTTGCTTAAAGCGAATCCACCCTTTTCGAGCATAGACGTTATCTGTTGCTGGAGTATAAGAGCCTCAGAAATGTTCGACCCACCACTGGCAATGTCATCGACGAATATATCGTGAGTCAAAACTTGAGCTGCTTCTGGAAACATTAAGCCTTCGTCTATAACCAGCTGTTGGATCGTGCGTAATGCAAGGAAGGGAGAACACGTAAGCCCGTATGTTACTGTTTTTAATTGAAACTCGTCCAATTGATCATCAGGACTGAATCGCCACATAATATGTTGATAACTACAGTCTTCAGGTTTCACTAATATCTGCCGATACATTTTAACTATATCGGTAGTGAAAACCACAGCATGACGTCGAAATCTCAAAATGATGTCAGAAACATCCCGCTGAAGCTTTGGCCCAGGGAGGAGATAATCGTTCAGAGATCCAAGCGCAGTTTTGCAAGATCCATCGAAAACAACACGGATTTTGCTAGTTTGATCCTCAACTTTCCAGACCCCATGATGAGGTATAACAAATTTACCTGGAGTAGGTGCTAGCTCCATGTGATCCAAGGATAAATAGTCACGCATAAAATCACTATATGCTTTGTTGAAGTTGGAATTCTTGCATAGTTTGGATTCCAAGTTATAGAATCTTTTGATAGCCTGAAATTTTGAAGCATGTAGATCTGGTGGAGGAGTTTCCTTGAAAGGTAACGCAACAACATATCGACCTGAGGGTGTTCTGTGATGAGAATTTTTGAAATGTTCCTCACAGAACTTATCTTCTTCCGAGAGAATAGGCTGATCTGATACTTCTTCTACTGACCAAAATTTGCTCAGAACTTCCTTGAGATCATTCGATTGTTGGGTAAAAAATACCTTACCGTTAGAAGCTTTGGTCTCATACCTACCAGCAACTATGTGTCCGAAAACAGTAGGTATTAGTTTCGGCATGTTGTCAAGGACTGTCATAGGAGAACCAGAGAGTATTTCATAAAACAAGTCAGCTCCTAGGAGAAATTCTACTGGACCAGGTAGATAGAATGTTGGATCTGCTAGCACATATCCACTCAAAAGATGAGTAAAAGACGGAGGTAGAGTGCAGTGTGGAAGATAACCTGTTATATCAGGCACAACTACAGCATTCGTAAAGAAATTTGATGAAGGTGAAAGGATTCGACAATCGACAATACCTTTGATGTCACACAAATAGGTTTGTCCGATTCCTGAGAGCGATTTTTCAAAGGTTTTCTGCTTCAAACCTAAGCGCTCTTTACATTTATTTGTGATGAATGAAAATTCACTTCCGCCATCTACAACAGCTCTAACAGTCTGAGGGTGTCCTTTGGAGTCCAATATGTTGATAACAGCGGTACCTAATAGTACGCCAACAGGTTGAGTTGTACCTCCAAATAATGCCACTGAGCCTGAATTCGAACTGCTACTACAATTTGTGGAAGATGAGTTTGGTGTAACATCATTTTTGCTACTGGAACCACCCAGATGTAACCATGAGTGATGTCTTTTATGGCACTGATCACAATCACGCTCAGACGGACATTTTTGAGTCGAATGTGAATAAGCGAAACAATTTTTGCAACCATTCCATTTCTTCAAAAAGTTAAAACGGTCTTGTGGTGAAGATTTCCTGAATTTATCACACTTATAGAGAGAATGGCTGGACTGACACACTGGACAATTAATTTTAGACGGCGAATTCTTATTATCAACGTTATTCACAAAAAATGAAGATGAGCTCGATTTACCCTTGGGGATTGAATTGCTGCCCTTTGGAATATTGAAAATAGTTTCCGAGTTTCCGGATGAAAGCTCCAGCGTGCGGCATTCATCTTTCACGAAATTCACCAAATTCGTAAACGTAGGAAATTCACTCTTCACAAATTTACGTTCGAATTGGAGTCTACTACTTGGATCTAGACAACGAATCGCAAGTGAAAAGAAAATGAACTCCTCAGATTCGGGAACTTCGAGGAGTCTATAAGCAGCTACACTTTCACTAATAGCTGTTAAAAATGAACGTAGAGACGACAAATTAGCTTTTCCTGTAAGTGGTTTGAAATCGAGCAATTTGTTCAAATAATGATTCGCTAAGAGCCTCTTATTGTTATAATTGTCCGTAATGATTTTCCAAGCATGATCATATTGTGCTTCTTGAATAGGTACATCCCGTATCAATGCAAGTGCCGGACCTTCCAATGATGAAGCTAGATAATGGAATTTTTCGATTTTCGGTACATCATTATCTTCATGAACCATGGAAGTGAAAGTGTCACGGAAGAGTGGCCACGTATTGAAATCGCCATTAAATTTTATCAAATTGATTTTGGGGAGACGTGATCTACTCAACATCTGCTGTGTTATGGTAGAATCACCTGGCAATGACTGGGCAGGTCTTTCCTTAGGTTTATTGAGATGATCGTGAACAGCCAAAATGTTATAATAATAACTATCCGCATCATCCATAAGTTTCTTGTCTGAGTCTTCAGGGAAATTTTCGCTTTTTAGCGCACGACAATAGAGATCAATATTAAATTCCCAATGCCTATTAAAATTGTCATAATGTGATTTAGCTTCTTTAACCATTCCGTTAAATACGCAAAGTTTAGTAGGGTCCTTTTGTGCTGACTGTCCTCTCCCATAAATGTATTTCAATTTTTCCAAGATGCCTTTCAATTTCAAGACAACTGCGGCGTGATGAAAGGTGAAACCTTCGTCGTCGAGGAGATCCATGATCGAGATCGGACGTGAATGTCAAGGACACAAAGGGATTTAGGAAAATAGGAAAGAGATGTTCAAAGGAAATTAATTTGGAAATATGGGCGATTTACAAAGGATATAAGTAAATACCTAAATTCATGGCAACTGAAAATAAATTGCAAATAAATGGCAACTTGACTGAATTGATAATGTAAGTAATATGATTGAACCACAATATGATGTTCAAATCGAAAGTAATGGTTATAGGTAGGTACCTACAACACCTTTGTGAATCAAGATAAATAATTCGGCATCAAAATTTAAACATATAAAAAAGAAAGAATACCAAGTACCATATAAAATATAAATACCAAGTAGATTTTCAAAGGATGAATCAAGATCAAAATATCACTTGCAAATTCCGAAAATATCGGGATAAACTTCTTATAGTACAGAAGTGTGAAAATTGAAAATTCAATTACAGTTCAAAATGAACAAAAATTGAACTATAAATTCATTTAATACGGACAATAAATGAACGTAAATAATGATAAGATCGAGCACACCAGTAACTGCCTACGTAAGGTCTCAACTTTCAATATAGGTAGCTAGGAATTCGGGTCGAACTGACCATATGATGGTTCATTCAAAGGTAATGTTACTCAAAGCCTTGATGAATGGTTCCTAATAAATTTAGTGGACTGTAAATTTTGTAAAATGAAAGAAAAAACAAAAACGAAAATTGAAACCAACTGAATAACTATATTTTGATAGTGTAGAAATGAACAAAACGTACATAATGTGGGCCCACGGAAGAATATTTTTCACTACATGAGCAAAATTATGTAAAAGAAACAAAATAATAATAAATAGGTACCTATGTACCAAAAATAAAGTCTTTTCTTATTTTTATCGAAAATATGGAGAAAAACTGGAGCAGATGGCGGTCGTATCCGTGATGGGCCCAAAAACGTGCACCTTCGACGATAGGTATCAAAAACGAAACAATACCTGTCCTTCTTCTTCTTGTATGAAGTAGGTAGGTAAGTCAGCGATTCCGACGTGCTGCACCCAAGGCCTTGGTTGAGGACTCCGAAGTTCCACGGTCGTAACCAGGTGTGCAGAATTCAAATTCTTCAATCAAATTCGGGGGAAAGAGATACTTGATATACTTGTTATAAGAGATACTTGTTGACCGGTCAGGAGATACTGGTGGACTGAAGCTCTATCCAGAATGTACATGATATCATGTATTAAGGAAGAGGAGAAGAGGGGTTCAGTTCGCCCCCTGGTCAAGGTCGTTGATTGATGGTCATTGATTGTTGGTCGTTGGTCGTTGGTCGTCGCCCAGATAATACTAAGATACTAACAGTTGCCTCAACAACAATTATCCATGTAAAACAATTGTGTGTGGTTTATGCAACTGTAAATAAATAAATAAATAAATAAATAGTATTCTTCCATAAGATTAGCCATTTTTTTTAATGTGTCTCTTTTAGAATTTAGGCTTTGATGTCCTTTGCATGTGACGCAGTTTCTCTTTCACTCAACATTTCAGTCGTTGAATGGCGAGGTAGAAGCTACTTCTTGGTTGGTGACTTTATAGAGGCTTTCAAAATTCATATTACAAGAAGTGCCCCCCACTCTCACGGATTTATTGACTTTTTCGAAAAAACAATTTTAAAATCAATTCAGGTTTACAAAGTGAGATAATCCCACTAAAAATTCAATGGATAAAGTAAGGCCTATCCCCTCCTGTTAAGGCCGACAAAACTGTTTGGAAACTCCTTTTGAGTTGGATCGGTGCTTCCCCGACCGAATTCGGAACGAATTTCGAGGGAATGAACATCTATTATTATGATGGAAGAGTGAAACTGCGTTCAGTCAGATCGATCGAAAACGTCATTCCCACCGTCTCAATTCGCCGCTTTGTGGTCAGGCGGGGTTGCGACGTCTCACCCGTGAAGTCCTTGGCACTAAACACTTTTTCTCGTAAATCTATCAACAATTGGAGAAAGCTTGTTGACTCTAAGCAAGCGTGAAGTGGGTGGTCGAATTCCCCGAAAAAATCGGAAAATCGTACATCATGTTGGACAGAATAATGAAGTGGGTTGGTTCGCACCTTGGTGCTCATCGGGAAAACTCTACTGCTGACACATCATCCTTGCTAGTTAAATATTTTCGGAGCCCGGAACTTTTATGTTTACGTGGCAGATTGATTTGGTTGTATGGATTGGAAGGTATCTTTCAAGGGTACCTCATCAATGGGTCCACCAATAAAGTATCACCTATCTTTATAATTTCCCAATTTCATTGAAATGAATTAGTTCTTGGTTGTGGTGGATGATGTTATTGAAATGCCAAACCTCTATCTATGCAAAAATTCTATAAGAATTAGGAATGGTGTCTTTGACTCTGACTTGACACCTGGTTGGCGACAGGGGCAGCGACCTTGAGCGTTCGTGCGAGACTTGCCACGTGGACCAGAACAGACCACGTGGAAAGGGCTCCCACTGAGAAGGAAAGCAATCAGTTGACTCAACGCGATCTCTTTCGGCTGCCTCCTCATGAATGAATAAATTTGAAGTGTCTGGCCACCACTCACTGTGAAGAAATTTTCGAACATCAGAATAATTTGGAACTTACTTAGATCTACAGACAAAAAGGAGTTGAAATTCCACGTCTTAACCCTTAATATCCTGAAGTATCTTT
The DNA here is from genome assembly GCA_009739505.2 of Apolygus lucorum. Lineage (NCBI taxonomy): Eukaryota > Metazoa > Arthropoda > Insecta > Hemiptera > Miridae > Apolygus > Apolygus lucorum. The sequence continues at coordinate 63,009,131 of CM019183.2, read as the reverse complement.
TGGGAAGTACGATTTTTACCTAGAACAGTTTATCCACTTTTAAACCAAAACTGATAGGTAGCTGTTGGCTATTTTGATACTTCAACTATCGACTGTGTAAGAAAACGAAATAAACAAAATACTCGTAATTCTCGAGTTTACAGATTATAATAGTGTCGCAAACGTATAGAAATAGTAAAGAGCACGCCCCTAGCGGCCGAAGAAGGCAACAGTATTTGAGTAAGTCATCACAGTCCAGTGAGGCAGTACAGTCTGAAAGTGCGTGAAGTAAGGAAGTCGCGCATCGAACCTACCATCATCTACCTCATGTAAGTGATATTATGTAAGCAATATTATGTAAATGCTATAAATTCATCCCGACTCAATAGTAAACTGTAGTACTTTCAGATTTCATAAGCTGTCGATATTCCTCCAGCTTAGTACCTATTCAGAAGCTGTCGAAACTCCTCCAGCTTATTACATGTTCAGGAGCTGTTGAAATTCCTCCAGCTATTTATCAGTCATTCAGATTTCATAAGCTGTCGATATTCCTCTAGCTTAGTACCTATTCAGAAGCTGTCGAAATTCCTCCAGCTTATTACATGTTCAGGAGCTGTTGAAATTCCTCCAGCTATTTATCAGTCATTCAGATTTCATAAGCTGTCGATATTCCTCCAGCTTAGTAACTATTCAGAAGCTGTCGAAATTCCTCCAGCTTATTACATATTCAAGAGCTGTTGAAATTCCTCCAGCTCAGAATTCAGTAGCTGTCGATATTCCTCCAGCTTAGTAATTAAGTATACATAAGCTGTCGATACTCCTCCAGCTTAGTAACTATTCAGAAGCTGTAGAACTTCAGTTCTGTTAGACCATCATCTCCAACCTATACTTTATGGATGGCTGAGGCGGCAAATTGGGGACATGGAGGTGGCCGTTAAGGGCTGAAGCCCGTCAGGGAGATGATGGTAATAACATGTGAACCATGTTATTTATTACAGGAAAAACTATGATGAAGGTTTCAGTAATTACTTGTATTCATAACAATGTCGTATAAATTATTGCGAATAGCATTCGCAACAAATAGGGCCTTCGGGGTACCTTCTGCCCTCATTTCTCATCTTGTAGGCTAATAGTTGGGTTTCCTCGTCAGAGATGGAGCCACTGTCAAAGGCAACACAGATCCCTCTATGAAGTGAAGTTTTCCACCTTATTCCTTGAATCTATTACTTTATGAGAAATAATAGACACCAACATCCCTCAAGGATTTTTCCGAGTCTCCATCTTCTACTCCAACAAAATAGGGTTTAAAGACAGATTCTGCTGATTCAGGTAGCGCTTATGTGGCCCTTGGAGAGATCATTCTTGAGCTGACAGACTGTGATAGGGCCTTTTAGGAACCTTCTGCTCAAATATTCTACAGATTTGTCAAAATACATCTAAATTGTATGAGAAAACACATTTTTTGAACAAGCGGGAAATTGAGGGTTAATGATAATTAAAATCGACGGGATTCAAAGTAGTATATTTCCATCATAATATGAATTTTCACGTACTCCGAAATTAAATCAATGAACAATCATATTGACCAAATTTCCAAATTTGTGAAGAATCTAAGCTATTTGTCCTAAGCGATGAAATTCACGGACGCCGCACACACTCTGAAATTTCATCAAAATAAGATAGTGATTTCGCTTAATTATGCCTGCGACAGGACCACAAACGAACTAACAAAGAGCAAAAATCGTTAAGAAAGCTCAGAAGGAATCTCAATGTTTCGTTTAAAATTCTGTGATTTGATTCTATTCAGTAGTCGCGTTTTTCCAAAATGCAATAAGGGAAAAAGGATTAGTATTTGGTACTATTATTATCGATAGGTACTCCTATTTTGTTGTTTGAGACTTGGTTAGTAGGTGAACGACTGAGTTGTAGGTAGGTACTTACCTAGCTCTAGGTGCAATGGCTGTTACCTCAATAAAATATTTGGAAAAGCTCTTCTCAATTTAATTCAATGATCCCATAAGTTGTGGCATTTTGGTTTATTATTTTCAATAATAAGCCTTTGGAATCGAGCAAGAAAAAAAAATTCTAACCCCCTCTCAAATTTTGATGTTTTACGTTTCAAGGTAGAATCCGAAAATCCAATAAAAAATTTTCCGTCCGTCCGCCGTACGCGGCACTTTTCTTAGCAACACTGGACCGATTTGGTTCAAATTTGGTATGTGGGCTCCATTTGGGGTCTAGTTGTGCCGCGAAGCTTTTGGTTGATGTCAGTCACTTCTAAGGGGTGAAAATTAAGGGTTGAAATTTTCAAGAGTGCCCTAGCTCGAAAACTCTCGAAATAGGTAAAGGTATAATTTTTTTACCAATTTTAAATAGTATTGAATTTTTAAAAATTTTTGAGACCACCTGGATCTCTGCAGGACAAACCGTTCGCTCCCTACGAGTACTTGAGGGTTTTCCTTCGATAAAACAGAATCATGAGTGTGAATCGCAAAAGAGGTCTAATCTCCGTTCAAATTTTATCTGAATAAAATGGGATCGCTGTTCATTTCTTCGATTTGTATGCAGTTTTGCTTACTGAGCAACCAGCAATCAAATTTCCATATGAAGCTTTCTATTTTTCGAATCGAGTGTGAAGCGTTTAGTTCTTTCTAATAAACTGTATTGTGAAGGTGTGAAGGCAGTATGGTGTGGTAGGTAGTACCTACCAACCATTGGTACCTCTAATTGTGTAATAATTTGCAGCGTTTTCTGCCCCAAATGAAAACTTCTTCTAATCATACGAAATAAATGAAAATTTTTCCGTAAAATACGCACGCCGTAGCGAACGCTGCCACAGCTGACCCCTGCCATAAGGTGGATGCACTTATTTGATGGCGCCACGTCTTCTTTAAAAATCAAAGATGTCTTATTTTGTTTTCACATTATTGCGAAACGAACCATTTAACAGGTTCTTATCATACGAAACCTAACTATTTATTGGTATGAATACGAAACCTCGTAAAAAAAATCAATGGGTTTTTGAAATAGATGTGACAACTAGGTAATCTTCAGTGGTTTACCCCTCTGGGTCATTCACAATAATCTCCTCGTCGGAACATAGGAATGATCCGCTATGCTTTCGCAATGAGGAAAGGCATTTTGCTCCAGATTTTGATACAGTGTCTGCCTGCTGTTGTCTACTCATCACCGGTAAGTGCTTTATGGGAAAGTTTTTTAGATTTCTCCAGGGTGGATCAATTTACTCAGAGATGGACTTGAGTCCGCCAATAGGGAATTCTCTATAATTTATTAATGGTTTTCTCGTGAAGTCGCATATTATCGAAAATCTTTCAATAATCGAAACTATCAGTTTCCTTCAAATATCTGCCAGTCATTCACCACTCGTCTCAGCGGTTTTATGCCAAGTCAGCCTCACTTCGTTGTTTCCTCCAATATAATGGAATCAACAAGCACTTCCTATCATGAGTTATATAGAGAGTGGTTTTGGTTTATTATTTTCAATATAGAACCTTTGCAATCGACCAAGGAAAAAACGCTGCAAATCATTGCTCAAAGGTTTATTATTTTCTGTATAGATCACCCTTCTGTATAGATCACTGGTTCTCCATCAATAGCACCTACCACCATCTGTATTCTCCCTTGACCTTCCCTCTCAAATTTCAGCTTCCTGCGTTCAATAGGATAGAAAATGGCTTCGGAGCTCACTCAGCTGATCAGTGCTCTTCCAGGCGTCTCCAGCATTCGAGAAGATCTTCTTCACTCATCAGATCACTGATCAGCTGAGTGAGCTTTGAGCAATGGCTTCGGAGCTCACTCAGCTGATCAGTGATCTGAGGAGTGAAGAAGATCTCCTCGAATGCTGGAGACGCCTGGAAGAGCACTTCCATTCAAAAGGATTGAAAATGGCTTCGGAGCTCACTCAGCTGATCAGTGATCTGAAGAGTGAAGAAGCCTTTGAGCAATGATTTGCAGCGTTTTTTACCCACCAACATTTTTTTTACCTACCAACTTTTTTTTACCTACCAGCTAGGTACTACCTACCACACCATACTGGCTTCACACCTTCACAATCAAGTTTATTAGAAAGAACTAAACGCTTCACACTCGATTGGAAAAATAGAAAGCTTGATATGGAAATTTGATTACTGGTTACGCAGAAGGCAAAACTGTATACAAATCGAAGAAATGAACAGCGATCGCATTTTAGTCCGATAAAATTTGAATGGAGATTAGACCTCTTTTGCGATTCACACTCATGATTCTGTTTTATCGAAGGAAAACCTTCAAGTACTCGTAGGGACCGAACGGTTTGTCCTACAGAGCTCCGGGTGGTCTCAAAAATTTTTAAAAATTCAATATTATTTAAAATTGGTGGAAAAACGATACCTTTATTTCGAGAGTTTTCGAGCTAGGGCACTCTTGAAAATTTCAACCCTTAATTTTCACCCCTTAGAAGTGACCTACATCAACCAAAAGCTTCGCGGCACAACTAGACCCCAAATGGAGCCCATATACCAAATTTGAACCAAATCGGTCCAGTGTTGCTAAGAAAAGTGCCGCGTACGGCGTACGGCGTACGGCGGACGGACGGAAATTTTTTTATTCGATTTTCGTATTCTACGTACCTTGAAACGTAAAACACCAAATTTTGAGGGGGGTTAAAATTCTTTTTTTCTTGCTCGATTCCAAAGGCTTATTATTATTGAAAATAATAAACCAAAAAATTTAACACCCCCTCAAAATTTGATGGTTTACGTTTCAAGGTACGTAAAATCCAAAACTCGAAAAAAACGCTGCAAATTATTACACAACGGTTTATTATTTTTATATAGATCACTCGTCTGCAAAGCCACCAACCATCCACCTTGAAGAAAAACATCGATCGTATTTCGGCCAGCTATAATTTGAACGGAGATTAGGCCTCTTTGCGATTCACTCTCGTGTTGCTGATTTATCGTACGTCCAAACCTTAAATTCTCGTAGTGAGCGTACTGTTTGACCTACAGAGCTCCGGGTGGTCTCAAAAAATTCTAAAAATTCTATAGAATCTTAAATTGAAGGGAAAACAATACCTTTATGTCAACATTTTTTGAGTTAGGGCGTTTTCAAAATTTCAAAATTCAGTTTTGAACCTTTAGAAGTGACCTACATCAACCAAAATCTTCGGGGCACAACTAGACCCCAAATGGAGCCTACATACCAAATTTCATCAGAATCGGTCAATGCTAAGTGGCAAAAGTGCCGCGTACGGCAGATGGATGGCCAAATTTTTATTCGATTTTGGTTTATTATTTTCAATAATAAGCCTTTGGAATCGAGCAAGAAAAAGAAACATTTTAACCCCCCCTCAAAATTTGATGTTTTACGTTTCAAGGTACGTAGAATCCGAAAATCGAATAAAAAATTTTCCGTCCGTCCGCCATACGCCGTACGCTGCACTTTTCTTAGCAACACTGGACCGATTTGGTTCAAATTTGGTATATGGGCTCCATTTTGGGTCTAGTTGTGCCGCGAAGCTTTTGGTTGATGTAGGTCACTTCTAAGGGGTGAAAATTGAGGGTTTAAATTTTCAAGAGTGCTGTAGCTCGAAAACTCTCGAAATAAAGGTATCGTTTTTTCACCAATTTTAAATAGTATTGAATTTTAAAAAATTTTTGAGACCACCCGGAGCTCTGTAGGACAAACAGTTCAGTCCCTACGAGTACTTGAAGGTTTTCCTTTGATAAAACAGAATCATGAATGTGAATCGCAAAAGAGGTCTAATCTCCGTTCAAATTTTATCGGACTAAAATGCGATCGCTGTTCATTTCTTCGATTTGTATTGGTACAGTTTTGCCTTCTGCGTAACCAGTAATCTAATTTCCATATGAAGGTTTCTATTTTTCGAATCGAGTGTGAAGCTTTTAGTTCTTTCTAATAATCTTGATTGTGAAGGTATGAAGCCAGTATGGTGTGGTAGGTAGTACCTACCAATAGTTGGTAGGGTAAAAAAAATGTTGGTTGGTAAAAAACGCTGCAAATCATTGCTCAAAGGTTTATTATTTTCTGTATAGATCACCCTTCTGTATAGATCACTGGTTCTCCATCAATAGCACCTACCATCATCTGTATTTTCCCTGGACCTTCCCTCTCAAATTTCTGCTTCCTGCGTTCAATAGGATTGAAAATGACTTCTTGATCAGTGATCTGAGGAGTGAAGAAGATTTCCTCGAATGCTGGAGACACCTGGAAGAGCACTGATCAGCTGAGTGAGCTCCGAAGCCATTTTCAATCCTAATGAACGCAGGAAGCAGAAATTTGAGAGGGAAGGTCCAGGGAAAATACAGATGGTGGTAGGTGCTATTGATGGAGAACCAGTAATCAATACAGAAGGGTGATCTATACAGAAAATAATAAACCTTCGGGCAACGATTTGCAGCTTTTTTGGATTCTATGTACCTTGAAACGTAAACCAATAAATTTTGAGGGAGTGTTAAAAAAATGTTTTTCTTGGTCGATTCCAAAGTTTCTTTATTGAAAACAATAAACCAAAAGTGTACGAAATAATTCATTCATACATTTTGCATATAATAGTTTTCTTCCAAAAGTTGGTCGTTTCTGAGTTATAGGCAAAAAAAAACCAGCAAAAAATAATTTTTTCGCCTTTCTTTGCATTGTTGATTCCTAGTCAACCAAGGTAGCGGAAGCTTTGTTTTCACTTTTCAAGGTTGAAAAAAAAATTCACCAAAATAAAAATTTCCACTCGCGTTATACGTTTCAGATCTTTTTGAACAATAATTATTTTGGTTCCGTGTCTGTCTGTCTGTCATGAAATCCTTGCCAAATCCGATTTTGATTAAGTTTTCAGGGATTGTGCGGGTAGGCGTGTAGATGGTCTCTTATGAAAATCGTTATCACCGGACTGATAGTAACCGCTGCGCATGCGCAAACGTGAAATCCTTGTCACATCCATAACTTCCACATTTCTTACTGGATTTCGATGAAATTTTCAGGGATAGTGCGAATTAGTGTGTAGATGGTCCTCTATGAAAATAATTTCCCCCAGACTGATAGTAGCCACTGCGCATGCGCAAACGTGTATTTCCTTTTTAATGTCATAACTTCTACAGTTTCCAAAATGTGCAGAGATTTTGCGGGTTGACGTGTAGAGTCCCCTATGAGGGTAGGGGAAGGTACTTAGAGATTGATTTTCTGAGATTAACTACTATGCATCGGATCATCTATACAATCGGGTTATGTATACGAGGAAGCTATGTGCCACACCCACTTGGCAGACGTTTTTTCCATGTTCCGTCATGAAATTTTGGTGGCAATTGGAATTTATCACCCCAAAAACCATAATAAATCAAAGGGATCAGAAATCACCCAAAACTTTCCGAGTCAAGGGGCTCTCAGTCAGTGAATAATCAGATTCTCACCTTTTTCTCCGGCAATAATTGTTCGATTTTGATGATTCCAGCGGCAATCTTCTTGTTTTCAATTCTATATGTAAATACACTAATAAATTCCAAAAAAACCTAAAAAATTTCAATTTTAGGTACAATTTTCTATTTATTTTCTATTTTTGGAATTAAACAAGTGCATGGGTGTCGAGGTAATAAAAATGAGAAGGTTGCCTCAAGTAACATGATTATTTCCTGAGAAAAATTGGAAAATTTTTTAATTAAAACTAACCTGCTATGAGAAGGCTGGTTGATGGGGGAGGCACTGGGGGTGGTGGGTGGCAATGATGCTTCTTCAGATTGATGGTGGGAGGGGGGGGGGGATCCGGTTTGTTAGAGATTAGACTAACCCGGAACGAGAAAGGAACGTCGACTGACTGAGACTCCCTTAAGTCGTGAAATGATTGTCTGGGTAAAATATTTGGAAATGATTTGTTGCTTAGCGATTAATTTACTCAATTCCAGGTGGGAGGTAACAGACCTGGAACTTACACGCTTGGCCCTTCTGCATCTGAACATAATGGAATCGTCTTCAATATTCAAAATAATGTTAATTATCAAAATTGCAAGGCGGTCATCGTGGAGCATAAAAAGTCCGAGTCGGAATGTAACCTAGTAATTCCTGGCAATGAATTATGTGTCAAGTTCGATTGTGGCTCGGAGAGTCAGAGAGGTTCGAACGACAAGAAGAACAAGGAGAAAAACGACAGTGGCGATCAATCTAAGTCGGAGAATGATCATAGATATAAAGAAATGAGTGATATCTTTGATTCTGGTGAGGAGACTTCTGACTCGTCCGAAAACAAAAAAGGAAAGGGTGCATGGGGAAGCGGTAACAAATTTTTGGACCTCATCATGGCTAGCAAGGATGCTATTGCAGCATTACTAAAAGAGAAGGGTGATGAATCAGGATCTAGTGAGGAGGAGGATGGGAAGGAGGATGGGGAGGATGGGGAGGAGGATGGGGAGGATGGGGAGGAGGATGATGAGGAGGAAGAAGGTGAGAATGATAAGTGTAACAGGGGTAAAAAGAAAAAGTGTAACAAGTGTGGAAAGAAAAAGTGTAATGTGTGTAAAAAGAAAAAATGTGATGTGTGTAAAAAGAAAAAATGTGATGTGTGTAAAAAGAAAAAATGTGATGTGTGTAAAGAGAAAAAATGTGATGTGTGTAAAGAGAAAAAATGTGATGTGTGTAAAAAGAAAAAATGTGATGTGTGTAAAAAGAAAAAATGTGATGTGTGTAAAAAGAAAAAATGTGATGTGTGTAAAGAGAAAAAATGTGGGAGGACTCAAAAGATAAAAGGAGAGAAGATGAAACCGAATGGAACTATTAATTGGACGAGCGATAAGAAAGGTAAAAAGGAAGAAGATGATGAGGATGAGCCAGAAGAAACTGGAGATAAGAAGAAACGCATGTTGACCCATTTACTTGACAGAATCGTATCATACATGGAAGGAAAAAAATAGGAAAAAAGTTTAAGAAATCCTATCAGGTTCCTGTTGTGTCCCATGACTGGGTACCTATTTGATGACTTTTCCGACAACACTTCAGATCTACTCGTTTGATTCAGATTATATCAGGAAACAATAATGTAAATTGTGATTTTTCTGTATATATTACAATATACGGCAAAGAAAAACGAGCTCTTACTGGTCAACACTGTAATATTATTACAGTGACAGCCCTGTACACTTCGAGTAACTCCCAATTATTGTATTAGAACCACCTTCTCACTTTATATTATCGCCAAATTTTATCACGGTAGGAACTGTTCAACTCAAAAACGCTGCAAATTATTACACAGTGGTTTATTATTTTTCTATATAGATCACTCGTCTGCAAAGCCACCAACCATCCAACATGAAGAAAACATCAATCGTATTTCGGTCAGCTATAATTTGAACTCGTGTTGCTGATTTATCGTACGTCCAAACCTTAAATTCTCGTAGTGAGCGAACGATTTGTCCTACAGAGCTCCGGGTGGGCTCAAAAAATTCTAAAAATTCCATAGAATCTTAAATTGAAGGAAAAACAATACCTTTATATCAAAATTTTTTGAGTAAGGGCGTTTTCAACATTTCAAAATTAATTTTTGAACCCTTACATCTGACCTACATCAACGAAGCTTTTGGTTGATGTCAGTCACTTCTAAGGGGTGAAAATTAAGGGTTTAAATTTTCAAGAGTGCCCTAGCTCGAAAACTCTCGAAATAAAGGTATAATTTTTTTACCAATTTTAAATAGTATTGAATTTTTAAAAATTTTTGAGACCACCCGGATCTCTGCAGGACAAACCGTTCGCTCCCTACGAGTACTTGAGGGTTTTCCTTCGAAAAAACAGAATTACGAGTGTTCCTCACGAAAGAGGTCTAATCTCCGTTCAAATTTTTATCTGAATAAAATGGGATCGCTGTTCATTTCTTCGATTTGTATGCAGTTTTGCTTACTGAGCAACCAGCAATCAAATTTCCATATGAAGCTTTCTATTTTTCGAATCGAGTGTGAAGCGTTTAGTTCTTTCTAATAAACTGTATTGTGAAGGTGTGAAGGCAGTATGGTGTGGTAGGTAGTACCTACCAACCATTGGTACCTCTAATTGTGTAATAATTTGCAGCGTTTTCTGCCCCAAATGAAAACTTCTTCTAATCATACGAAACAAATGAAAATTTTTCCGTAAAATACGCACGCCGTAGCGAACGCTGCCACAGCTGACCCCTGCCATGTGGTAGATGCACTTATTTGATGGCGCCTCGTCTTCTTTAAAAATGAAAGATGTCTTATTTTGTTTTCACATTATTGCGAAACGAACCATTTAACAGGTTCTTATCATACGAAACCTAACTATTTATTGGTATGAATACGAAACCTCGTAAAACATAAACCCATTGAGTTTTCGAAATAGATGTGACAACTAGGTAATCTTCAGTGGTGACCCCTCTGGGTCATTCACAATAATCTCCTCATCGGAACATAGGAATGATCCGCTATGCTTTCGCAATGAGGAAAGGCATTTTGCTCCAGATTTTGATACAGTGTCTGCCTGCTGTTGTCTACTCATCACCGGTAAGTGCTTTATGGGAAGGTTTTTTAGATTTCTCCAGGGTGGATCAATTTACTCAGAGATGGACTTGAGTCCGCCAATAGGGAATTCTCTATAATTTATTGGTGGTTTTCTCGTGAAGTCACATATTATCGAAAATCTTTCAATAATCGAAACTATCTAGTTTCCTTCAAATATTTGCGAGTCATTCACCACTCGTCTCAGCAGTTTTATGCCAAGTCAGCCTCACATCGTTGTTTCCTCCAATATAATGGAATCAACGAGCACTTCCTATCGTGAGTTATATAGAGAGTGGTTTTGGTTTATTATTTTCAATATAGAACCTTTGCAATCGACCAAGAAAAAAAAATTTAACACCCCCTCAAAATTTGATGGTTTACGTTTCAAGGTACGTAGAATCCAAAAATCGAACAGAACGCTGCAAATTATTACACAACGGTTTATTATTTTTATATAGATCACTTGTCTGCAAAGCCACCAACCATCCACCTTGAAGAAAAACATCGATCGTATTCCGGTCAGCTCTAATTTGAACGGAGATAAGGCCACTTTTGCGATTCACACTCGTGTTTCTGATTTATCGTACGTCCAAACTTTACTTTCTCGTAGTGAGCGAACGGTTTGTCCTACAGAGCTCCGGGTGGTCTCAAAAAATTCTAAAAAAATCTATAGAATCTTAAATTGAAGGAAAAACAATACCTTTATATCAAAATTTTTTGAGTTAGGGAGTTTTCAAATTTTCAAAATTGATTTTGGAACCCTTAGAAGTGACCTACATCAACCAAAATCTTCGGGGCACAACTAGACCCCAAATGGAGCCTACATACCAAATTTCATCAAAATCGGTCGATGGTAAACGGCAAAAGTGCCGCGTACGACGGATGGATGGCCAAATTTTTATTCGATTTTGGTTTATTTTTTTCAAGAATAAGCCTTTGGAATCGAACAGAAAAATAATTTCAACCCCCCTCAAAATTTGATGTTTTACGTTTCAAGGTACGTAGAATCCGAAAATCGAATAAAAAATTTTCCGTCCGTCCGCCGTCCGCGGCACTTTTCTTAGCAACACTGGACCGATTTGGTTCAAATTTGGTATATGGGCTCCATTTGGGGTCTAGTTGTGCCGCGAAGCTTTTGGTTGATGTCAGTCACTTCTAAGGGGTGAAAATTAAGGGTTGAAATGTTCAAGAGTGCCCTGGCTCGAAAAATCTCGAAATAAAGGTATTGTTTTTTCACCAATTTTAAATAGTATTGAATTTTTAAAAAATTTTGAGACCACCCGGAGCTCGGTAGGACAAATCGTTCGGTCCCTACGAATACTTGAAGGTTTTCCTTTGATAAAACAGAATCATGAGTGTGAATCGCAAAAAAGGTCTAATCTCCATTCAAATTTTATCGGACTAAAATGCGATCGCTGTTCATTTCTTCGATTTGTATACAGTTTTGCCTTCAGCGTAACCAGTAATCAAATTTCCATATGAAGCTTTCTATTTTTCCAATCGAGTGTGAAGCGTTTAGTTCTATCTAATAAACTTGATTGTGAAGGTGTGAAGGCAGTATGGTGTGGTAGGTAGTACCTACCAATATTTGGTAGGTAAAAAAAAGTTGGTAGGTAAAAAAAATGTCGGTTGGTAAAAAACGCTGCAAATCATTGCTCAAAGGTTTATTATTTTATGTATAGATCACCCTTCTGTATAGATCACTGGTTCTCCATCAATAGCACCTACCATCATCTGTATTTTCCCTGGACCTTCCCTCTCAAATTTCTGCTTCCTGCGTTCAATAGGATTGAAAATGGCTTCGGAGCTCACTCAGCTGATCAGTGATCTGAAGAGTGAAGAAGATCTCCTCGAATGCTGGAGACACCTGGAAGAGCACTGATCAGCTGAGTGAGCTCCGAAGCCATTTTCAATCCTATTGAACGCAGGAAGCTGAAATTTGAGAGGGAAGGTCAAGGGAAAATACAGATGGTGGTAGGTGCTATTGATGGAGAACCAGTGATCTATACAGAAGGGTGATCTATACAGAAAATAATAAACCTTTGGGCAACGATTTGCAGCTTTTTTGGATTCTACGTACCTTGAAACGTAAACCAATAAATTTTGAGGGAGTGTTAAAAAAATGTTTTTCTTGGTCGATTCCAAAGTTTCTTTATTGAAAACAATAAACCAAAAGTGTACGAAATAATTCATTCATACATTTTGCATATAATAGTTTTCTTCCAAAAGTTGGTCGTTTCTGAGTTATAGGCAAAAAAAAACCAGCAAAAAATAATTTTTTCGCCTTTCTTTGCATTGTTGATTCCGAGTCAACCAAGGTAGCGGAAGCTTTGTTTTCACTTTTCAAGGTTGAAAAAAAAATTCACCAAAATAAGAATTTCCACTCGCGTTATACGTTTCAGATCTTTTTGAACAATTTTGGTTCCGTTTCTGTCTGTCATGAAATCCTTGCCAAATCCGATTTTGATTAAGTTTTCAGGGATTGTGCGGGTAGGCGTGTAGATGGTCTCTTATGAAAATCGTTATCACCGGACTGATAGTAACCGCTGCGCATGCGCAAACGTGAAATCCTTGTCACATCCATAACTTCCACATTTCTTACTGGATTTCGATGTAATTTTCAGGGATAGTGCGAATTAGTGTGTAGATGGTCCTCTATGAAAATAATTTCCCCCAGACTGATAGTAGCCACTGCGCATGCGCAAACGTGTATTTCCTTGTTAATGTCATAACTTCTACAGTTTCCAAAAAGTGCAGAGATTTTGCGGGTTGACGTGTAGAGTCCCCTATGAGGGTAGGGGAAGGTACTTAGAGATTGATTTTCTGAGATTAACTACTATGCATCGGATCATCTATACAATCGGGTTATGTATACGAGGAAGCTATGTGCCACACCCACTTGGCAGACGTTTTTTCCATGTTCCGTCATGAAATTTTGGTGGCAATTGGAATTTATCACCCCAAAAACCATAATAAATCAAAGGGATCAGAAATCACCCAAAACTTTCCGAGTCAAGGGGCTCTCAGTCAGTGAATAGTCAGTTTCTCACCTTTTTCTCCGGCAATAATTGTTCGATTTTGATGATTCCAGCGGCAATCTTCTTGTTTTCAATTCCATATGTAAATACACTAATAAATTCCAAAAAAAACTTGAAAATTTCAATTTTAGGTACAACTTTTTATTTATTTCCTACTTTTGGAATTAAACAAGTGCATGGGTGTAGAGGTAATAAAAATAAGAAGTTTGCCTCAAGAAACATGATTATTTCCTGAGAAAAATTGGAAAATTTTTAAATTAAAACTAACTTGCTACGAGAAGGCTGGTGGATGGGGGAGGCACTGGGGGTGGTGGGTGGCAATGATGCTTCTTCAGATTGATGGAGGGAGGGGGGGGATCCGGTTTGTTAGAGATTAGACTAACCCGGAACGAGAAAGGAACGTCGACTGACTGAGACTCCCTTAAGTCGTGAAATGATTGTCTGGGTAAAATATTTGAAGAAGATTTGTTGCTTAGTGATTAATTTACTCAATTCCAGGTGGGAGGTAACAGACCTGGAACTTACACGCTTGGCCCTACTGCATCTGAACATAACGGAATCGTCTTCAATATTCAAAATAATGTTAATTATCAAAATTGCAAGGCGGTCATCGTGGAGCATAAAAAGTCCGAGTCGGAATGTAACCTAGTAATTCCTGGCAATGAATTATGTGTCAAGTTCGATTGTGGCTCGAAGAGTCAGAGAGGTTCGAACGACAAGAAGAACAAGGAGAAAAACGACAGTGGCGATCAATCTAAGTCGGAGAATGATCATAGATATAAAGAAATGAGTGATGTCTTTGATTCTGGTCAGGAGACTTCTGACTCGTCCGAAAACAAAAAAGGAAAGGGTGCATGGAAAAGCGGTAACAAATTTTTGGACCTCATCATGGCTAGTAAGGATGCTATTGCAGCATTACTAAAAGAGAAGGGTGATGAATCAGGATCTAGTGAGGAGGAGGATGGGAAGGAGGATGGGGAGGAGGATGATGAGGAGGAAGAAGGTGAGAATGATAAGTGTAACAGGGGTAAAAAGAAAAAGTGTAACAAGTGTAGAAAGAAAAAGTGTAATGTGTGTAAAAAGAAAAAGTGTAATGTGTGTAAAAAGAAAAAGTGTAATGTGTGTAAAAAGAAAAAATGTGATGAATCAGGATCTAGTGAGGAGGAGGATGGGAAGGAGGATGGGAAGGAGGATGGGGAGGATGGGGAGGAGGATGGGGAGGATGGGGAGGAGGATGATGAGGAGGAAGAAGGTGAGAATGATAAGTGTAACAGGGGTAAAAAGAAAAAGTGTAACAGGTGTAGAAAGAAAAAGTGTAATGTGTGTAAAAAGAAAAAATGTGATGTGTGTAAAAAGAAAAAATGTAGGAGGACTCAAAAGATAAAAGGAGAGAAGATGAAACCGAATGGAACTATTAATTGGACGAGCGATAAGAAAGGTAAAAAGGAAGAAGATGATGAGGATGAGCCAGAAGAAACTGGAGATAAGAAGAAACGCATGTTGACCCATTTACTTGACAGAATCGTATCATACATGAAAGGAAAAAAATAGGAAAAAAGTTTAAGAAATCCTATCAGGTTCCTGTTGTGTCCCATGACTGGGTACCTATTTGATGACTTTTCCGACAACACTTCAGATCTACTCGTTTGATTCAGATTATATCAGGAAACAATAATGTAAATTGTGATTTTTCTGTATATATTACAATATACGGCAAAGAAAAACGAGCTCTTACTGGTCAACACTGTAATATTATTACAGTGACAGCCCTGTACACTTCGAGTAACTCCCAATTATTGTATTAGAACCACCTTCTCACTTTATATTATCGCCAAATTTTATCACGGTAGGAACTGTTCAACTCAAAAACGCTGCAAATTATTACACAGTGGTTTATTATTTTTCTATATAGATCACTCGTCTGCAAAGCCACCAACCATCCAACATGAAGAAAACATCAATCGCATTTCGGTCAGCTATAATTTGAACTCGTGTTGCTGATTTATCGTACGTCCAAACCTTGAATTCTCGTAGTGAGCGAACGATTTGACCTACAGAGCTCCTGGTGGGCTCAAAAAATTCTAAAAATTCCATAGAATCTTAAATTGAAGGAAAAACAATACCTTTATATCAAAATTTTTTGAGTAAGGGCGTTTTCAACATTTCAAAATTAATTTTTGAACCCTTACATCTGACCTACATCAACCAAAATCTTCGGGGCACAACTAGACCCCAAATGGAGCCTACATACCAAATTTCATCAAAATCGGTCAATGCTAAGTGGCAAAAGTGCCGCGTACGGCGGATGGACGGCCAAATTTTAATTCGATTCTTGGATTCTACGTACCTTGAAACGTAAACCATCAAATTTTGAGGGGGTGTTAAACAATTTTTTTTCTTGGTCGATTCCAAAGGTTCATTATTGAAAATATTAAACCAAAATTGTTACCCGAAGTTATAGGCCGAGGAAACTCAACTGAGTGACATGAAATTCGATTCAAAGATACTAAAAACGCTGTGAATTATTCGATAGCTCACTATTTTTATTTACTATCTGAATATATCGCCCATCTTCAAATAAATCAACTTCACTTATTTTGTAGGTATAAACAAATATTTCTTATCAATTTTGTAGCTCAATGTCTCCCAAAGTAGGGCAGGTATCTGCAGGTTCACTTGAAGGATCATATAAAAATTTTAATATTACATACAGGGTGTCTACACTGAAGATGCGCATAACTTCAGAGATTGTACAACTAATTTGCAACAAAAAATGTCTTAGCAATTTTT
Source organism: Apolygus lucorum (assembly GCA_009739505.2). NCBI lineage: Eukaryota > Metazoa > Arthropoda > Insecta > Hemiptera > Miridae > Apolygus > Apolygus lucorum. Next base: position 62,992,819 of record CM019183.2, on the reverse strand, counting down.
TCTTTACCCACTCAAAATGCTTTTTTTCCACTTCGAAGTTTTTTTCACGTTTTCGACGTTACGTCATTAAAACTGTCATAACTCCTGTTATTTACCAAGTAAATTCAGATTTGAGGATATCGTTAAAAAGAGCGTTAAATTTCCAAGCTACCTAGAGTAAAACCAATATCATTTATCGTTAAACCATTTTTAAAAATAAATCAAAAGGCAAATTTATACGTCCTTTTATACGCTTTGAAATTTTTGTCTTGTTTTCGATCTTACGACACTGATATGGTAATAACTCCCTTATTTCTCATGCAAATTCAAATCTGACTACACCGAAGGAAATAGCGTTGAATTCCTATGTTCCCGAGTGCAAAACCAACATTTTTCAACGATAAAATAGTTCCAAAAATCAAGTCAAAAAGCAAACTTCAACAATTTTTTGAAACGTGACTTTCTTTGACCGAAGTTTTCAATCTGAATTCGTGGCTATATCGATAGGCGCTTTTCGGAAAGAACGCTGCAAATTATTACACAATGTTTATTATTTTTCTGTATAGATCACTCGTATGCAAAGCCACCAACCATCCAACATGAAGAAAAACATCGATCGCATTTCGGTCAGCTATAATTTGAACGGAGATTAGGCCTCTTTTGCGATTCACTCTCGTGTTTCTGATTTATTCTCGTAGGGAGCGAACGGTTTGTCCTACAAGGCTCCAAGTGGTCTCAAAAAATTCTAAAAATTCTATACTATCTTAAATTGATGGAAAAACAATAAGTACCTTTATATCAAAATTTTTTGAGTTAGAGCGTTTTCAAAATTTCAAAATTCATTTTTGAACCTTTAGAAGTGACCCACATCAACCAAAATCTTCGGGGCACAACCAGACCCCAAATGAAGCCTACATACCAAATTTAATCAAAATCGGTCAATGCTAAGTGGGGAAAGTGCCGCGTACGGCGGACGGAGTGCCAAATTATTATTCGATTTTTGGTTTATTATTTTCAATAATGAACCTTTGGAATCGACCAAGAAAAAAAAAATTTGACACCCCCTCAAAATTTGATGGTTTACGTTTCAATGTACGTAGAATCCAAAAATCGAATAAAAATTTGGCACTCCGTCCGCCGTACGCGGCACTTTCCCCACTTAGCATTGACCGATTTTAATGAAATTTGGTATGTAGACTCCATTTGGGGTCTAGTTGTGCCCCGAAGATTTTGGTTGATGTAGATCACTTCTAAGGGTTCCAAAATCAATTTTGAAATTTTGAAAACGCCCTAGCTCAAAAAATTTTGATATGAAGGTATTGTTTTTCCTTCAATTTAAGATTCTATAGAATTTAAAAAAATTTTTGAGACCACCCGGAGTTTTGTAGGACAAACCGTTTGCTCACTACGAGAATTTAAAGTATGGACGTACGATAAATCAGAAACACGAGTGTGAATAGCAAAAGAGTCCTAATCTCCGTTCAAATTATAGCTTACCGAAATGCGATCGATGTTTTTCTTCATGTTGGCTTTGCAGATGAGTGATCTATATAGAAAAATAAAAAATAATAAACCATTGTGTAATAATTTGCAGCGTTTTTGATTCTACGTAAATTGAAACGTAAATCAATAAATTTTGAGGAGGGGTTTAAAACTTTTTTCTAGGTCGATTCCAAAGGTTTATCATTGAAAATAATAAACCAAAACATGCTCAAATTGTCAGCTTTCCAACGGAAAGAAAAAAAAAAGAAAAAAAAATCGAATTGGAAGATGAAATCAAGTTTGAATGCTAGAAAACGTGATTTTTACTAGAATATCCACGTTCCTTTGTGTAAAATGACATATTATTTTGGTTTATTATTTTCAATAATGAACCTTTGGAATCGACCAAGAAAAAAAAAATTTTAACACCCCCTCAAAATTTGATGGTTTACGTTTCAAGGTACGTAGAATCCAAAAATCGAATAAAAATTTGGCCGTCCGTCCGCCGTACGCCGTACGCCGTCCGCCGTCCGCCGTACGCGGCACTTTTGCCACTTAGCATTGACCGATTTTGATGAAATTTGGTATGTAGGCTCCATTTGGGGTCTAGTTGTGCCCCGAAGCTTTTGGTTGATGTAGGTCACTCCTAAGGGTTCCAAAATCAATTTTGAAATTTTGAAAACGCCCTAACTCAAAAAATTTCGATATAAAGGTATTGTTTTTCCTTCAATTTAAGATTCTATAGAATTTTTAGAATTTTTTGAGACCACGCGGAGCTCTGTAGGACAAACCGTTCGCTCACTACGAAAATTTAAATGTTTATATTGAAATATATATATATATATATATATAAATCAAAACACGAGTGTGAATCGCAAAAGAGGCCTAATCTCCGTTCAAATTAGAGCAGACCGAAATGCAATCGATGGTTGGTGATGTTAATTTTTTTTTTTTTGATTTTTTTTTATTTTTTATTTTTTTTTTTTCTTTTTCTTTTCATATTGGATGGTTGGTGATTTTGTAGACGAGTGATCTATATAGAAAATAATAAACCATTGTGTAATAATTTGCAGCGTTTTTATTTGAAATCTACTATCTATAAACATTAATCGTATAATAATAATCTGGAAATAAATAATTCCATTGGAAAATTGTAGAATCGAACCCTGAAGTTATGCCCATAGAGTAGATAACCTGTATAAAAAAATTAATCAGGTAAATGATTAATTATCAATTATTAGATACCACATCATTAGTTAGGCAAATCAGGTATTAATTTTTTCAAAAAAAGCGACTCCCCTTTTAACGCAGATTCTGATTCTGCAAAGAATTTTTTGTTAAGACCACCAGCTACCCGAATTGTTTTAGGGTACAAAAGTGCAATTCGATTGCCAACAAGATGCTCTAAAACGCAAAATTAATGTTCTTTGCTATCGAGTATGGTAGGCAGGCATGTAATTTCATCGTATTTTTTATCCTGAGTCTCGTGTAATGTTTGTTAGTTTTTCGACAAGCAGTCGTACTATTAAAATTACAAATGCAAGAAAAAGATAGCATTAAATCTCGAATAATTCGAGTCGAATTTCCACCCGTCACTACTAGCCATTTGAAAATCGACTTCACGTATTTTTGCTCGTATTATCTAAACTAGATCACTCACCAGAAAAAAAAACACGGGATTTCCATCATTAAAACTTCCAACGATATTTTCGCGCAAGGTTTACTATTAAGTTTATTTTGGCAGAAAGCGAAACATCGTTGTATGGGAGTTGTGCCCTCATGAGCTTAATTGGTTCTTGATTGCTAGGGAAGCAGAACTGAACGGAAAAAACTGCGAATTATAACACAAAGGTTTATTATTTTTCTGTATAGATCACTAGCCTGCAAAGAACACCGCTTTGGCATTGTCACTACCTACCAACCATACTTTAGCTTCACAATCAAGTTTATTTGGAAGAACTAAATTCACACTCAATACGAAGATATAGGGAGTTGCGGGTGCCTTGCGTGGGAAATTTGAATACTGGTTTCTAAGGACGCAAAACTAAATAAGTACATTTTAAAGAAATGCATTTTATTCAGCTAAAATTTGAACGGAGATTAGGCCTCTTTTGCGATTCGCACTCGTGTTTCTGATTCGTCGTATTACCAACCCTTAACTTTAACTTTTACTTAACGGAGCGAACGGTTGGTCTTACAGAACTCCTACACGACCCATTCGATTCTGAAAATGCAATAGGTACTATTAAATTAAAATCAAATTTTTTTGAGCTAGAGCGTTTTGAAAATTTCAACCTTAGAAGTTACCTACATCAACCAAAAGCTTAGGGGAACAACTAGTCCCCAAATGGAGCCTACATACCAAATTTCATCAAAATCGGTCCATGGGAACTAAGGAAAGTGCCGCGGACGGCGGACGGACGGCCAAATTTTTATTCGATTTTTGGATTCTATGCACCTTGAAACATAATCAGCAAATTTTGAAGGGGGTCAAAAAATATTCTTGGTTGATTCCAAAGGTTCGTTATTGAAAATGGTAAACCAAAAAGATTGCATTTGATCAGCTAAAATTGAACGTTCTTGTATGATTCACACTCGTGTTTCGGATTCATCATTCGTTCACATCACCCAACCTAGCGGGAAAACTACAAACTGAACTTTCCGTGGGCCAATATAGGTAGGGGTGGTGGTGGGGGGGGGGTTTCCTTAAATTTCACAATAAACACGTACTTGACCGTATTTGATCATCTGGGTTGTACCATTCGCTTCTAAAAGCGCTGCAAATTATCACACAAATGTTTATCATTTTTCTGTATAGATCACTCGTCTGCAAAGAACAAGGCTTTGCCATTGTTACCACCAACCAGCATGAAGAAAAACATCGATCGCATTTCGGCCAGCTGAAATTTGAACGGTGATTAGGCCTGTTTTGCAATTCACACTCGTGTTTCTGATTTATTGTAAGTCCAACCCCTAAGTTCTCATAGGAAGCGACCGGTTCGTCCTAGAAAGCTCCGCGTGGTTTCAAAAATTTTTAAAAATTGATAAAAAATACCTTAAAATCTTAATATCTGATAAAAAATCTTAAATTGATGGGAAAACAATACCTTTATATCGAAATTTTTGAGTTATGGCGTTTTCAATATTTTAACCTCTTTTTTTCAACCGTTAGAAGTGACCTCGACATCGACCAAAAGCTTCGGGGCATAACTAGACCCCAAAACGGAGCCTACATACCAAATGTCATCAAAATCGATCAATGCTAAGTGGGGAAAGTGCCAAATTTTTATTCGATTTTCTGATTCTACGTACCTTGAAACGTAAGCCAACAAAATTTGAGGGGAGGATGAAAAAAAAATTCCTTGGACGGTTCCAATGGTTCATTATTGAAAATAATAAACCAAAATTGAACACTATCGTGAATTGATGACAAAACGTTATGGAACATTAATTATGTGGTGAATTAATTATCTTTGTTAAGCGGAAGGTTGGTCCAACTGAGCTAGACTGATAGTCTATCTTTTTGCCAAAAAGTGGCAAAAGTGGTTGACACTCACCAAAAGCTTCGCGGCACAACTAGACCCCAAATACCAAATTTCATAAAAATCTTCAGCTGGTAACAACTAAGGAGAGTGCGTGTGCACGGACGGACAGTTTTTTTCAATTCGATTTTCGGATTCTACATACGTTGGAACCTAATCTAACAAATTTTGAGATGGGTTGAATTTTTTGTTGCTTGATTCCAAAGGCTGATTGTTGAAAATAATAAACCCAAACGTCAACTAATTAGGTAATTAATTAATTATTATTATTATTAATTAATTATTAATTTGTCAGCTATATTATCATTCAGTCCTCAAAGGGACTGAACGATTGGTCCTACATAGGGTGGACTCATTCGATTGTAAAATTTCAATAAGCCCTTTTTACCTATTTTGAATGGGGTATTTGGGTGGGTCGTAAATTCAGGTTTTTGGTTTATTATTTTCAATAATAAGTCTTTGGAATCGAGCAAGAAAAAAAAAATTTAACCCCCCTCAAAATTTGATGTTTTACGTTTCAAGGTACGTAGGATACGAAAATCGAATAAAAAAATTTCCGTCCGTCCGCCGTACGCCGTCCGCCGTACGCGGCACTTTTCTTAGCAACACTGGACCGATTTGGTTCAAATTTGGTATATGGGCTCCATTTGGGGTCTAGTTGTGCCGCGAAGCTTTTGGTTGAAAATTAAGGGTTGAAATTTTTAAGAGTGCCCTAGCTCGAAAACTCTCGAAATAAAGGTATCGTTTTTTCACCAATTTTAAATAGTATTGAATTTTTAAAAATTTTTGAGACCACCCGGAGCTCTGTAGGACAAACCGTTCGGTCCCTACGAGTACTTGAAGGTTTTCCTTCGATAAAGCAGAATCATGAGTGTGAATCACAAAAGAGGCCTAATCTCCATTCAAATTGTATCGGACTAAGATGCGATCGCTAATCATTTTGCTTCCTTACTACCAAAGGTAGGGAAGCTTTGTATTCGTGAAAGAAGTGAAAAAAAAATGTCCTCCAAAATCAAAATTTCCACTTGCTTTTTGCGTTTTAGAGCTTCCCGAACAATTTTGGTTCCGTGTCTGTCTGTCTGTCGGTCTGTCTGTCTGTCGGTCGTCTGTCTGTCGGTCTGTCTGTCTGTCGGTCTGTCTGTGGTCAATCCTTGTCCCGGGCAAAACTATACTAACCTGTGGTCCGATTTTGATGAAATTTTCGGGGATTGTGCGGGTTAGATCCTAGACGGTCCCCTATCAATTTCAGCACCTTCGGACCAATAGGAGCGAGTGCGCATGCGCAAACGTGAATTTCCTGGAACCTCGGTTTCTTGGTTTCTAATGAACCGATTTTGCTCAAATTTGGAGGTTTGTTAGGGACTAACTTCTAAGAGACACCCTATAAGTTTCAATCAAATTGGTCAAGCAATAGCCGCTGCGCATGCGCGAACTTTAAATTTATTGTTACAACCAAAACTCCGCATCTATTCAACCAATTTCGATGACATTTTCAGGGATTATGTGGGTTAGGTCCTAGACGGTGGACCGCTAAATAAAATTCTACGTTGAAAATACAAAATATTATAAACTATAATACCTTATAAAAATTATAAAAATATTATAAACATTAATACCTGCAACCCTATCCCGCATATTATCGCCAATATTTTGGTATTCAATAACTCTTTGAATCATAATTTTTTCGCCAACTGATTCTATACGTCCATGTTACAATGAGTGAGGAAGCTATACTGCCCACCCAACTTGGCAGACGTTTCTTCGATTTGTATACAGTTTTGCCTTCTGCGTAACCAGTAATCAAATTTCCATATGAAGCTATCTATTTTTCCAATCGAGTGTGAAGCGTTTAGTTCTTTCTAATAAACTTGATTGTGAAGGTGTGAAGCAGTATGGTGAGGTAGGTAGTACCTAGCTGGTAGTTAAAAAAAAGTTGGTAGGTAAAAAAAATGTTGGTGGGTAAAAAACGCTGCAAAACATTGCTCAAAGGCTTCTTCACTCTTCAGATCACTGATCAGCTGAGTGAGCTCCGAAGCCATTTTCAATCATATTGAATGGAAGTGCTCTTCCAGGCGTCTTCAGCATTCGAGGAGATCTTCTTCACTCTTCAGATCACTGATCAGCTGAGTGAGCTCCGAAGCCATTTTCAATCCTATTGAATGGAAGTGCTCTTCCAGGCGTCTCCAGCATTCGAGAAGATCTTCTTCACTCTTCAGATCACTGATCAGCTGAGTGAGCTCCGAAGCCATTTTCAATCCTATTGAATGGAAGTGCTCTTCCAGGCGTCTCCAGCATTCGAGAAGATCTTCTTCACTCTTCAGATCACTGACCAGCTGAGTGAGCTCCGAAGCCATATTTACTCCTATTGAATGGAAGTTCTCTTCCAGGCGTCTCCAGCATTCGAGAAGATCTTCTCCACTCTTCAGATCACTGATCAGCTGAGTGAGCTCCAAAACCATTTTTACTCCTATTGAATGGAAGTGCTCTTCCAGGCGTCTCCAGCATTCGAGGAGAATCTCCTCGAGAAGAAGATCTGATCTTCTTCTCTCTTCAGATCACTGATCAGCTGAGTGAGCTTCGAAGCCATTTTCAATCCTACTGAAGGCAGGAAGCTGAAATTTGAGAGGGAAGGTCAAGGGAGAATACAGATGGTGGTAGGTGCTATTGATGGAGAACCAGTGATCTATACAGAAGAGTGATTTATGCAGAAAATAATAAACCTTTGAGCAATGATTTGCAGCGTTTTTACCTCAAATTTGGACTCAGCACCAATTTTTGTCGTTGGGCTTACGAAAATTGAATGTAAATCTTGAAACTGGTTTACTGAAAGAAATGTAATGTGCTTCTTAGTGGTTTGTTTGAATTTGTTGGAGGACTAATAGTAATTAGGAGTTATGGTTAATTGTAGGCAACAAATCACGTTTTTTCCACAAAAAAATCACAAATTTTAACACAGAATGTGTTTTTGCGATGACCTACCGAAAAAAATCGTCACGAAAAAGCGACAGAAAAAACATCTGGTGATATGTTTATTGGTTGTCATGTTAATGTCAACTCCACATTTATTATTGTTGTTTTTTATTTAACGGATGACTAGTATCGCAAAAACACATTCTGTGTTCCTATGATTTCATACAGAGTATGGAAAAAGAAATAAACCGGGGGGTGCAGGGGGGCGGAGCCCCCCGCCGAGGCGCAAAGCGCCGAGTTTTTCGGTAGGTCATCGCAAAAACACATTCTGTGTTAAAATTTCCGTCCGTCCGCCGTACGCCGTACGCGGCACTTTTTTCCTTTCAGCAATTTTGTCCTTTCAGTTGAGAATTGGACGTGGGTCCAGAGGAACGTTTTTGTAGCATTTGAGGTGCACAAACACCTCCTACCGTTTTGAAATTTTATCACCAGTCAGCCTGTATAGAATGTCTGGTGAATGTGTAAAATTACTTTTCCTATAAATTGACTGGGCGTTTGAGTGATTCTTTAGAATGATTAGGCATTAATTATGATGTGTTTTAGTCCTGGAGCCGAGGCCGAAAATCGCACTTCATTTAGGGATACGATTTGACGACAAATTATGAAAATTTGTCCATTCTGAGAGAGAAAATTCAAGTCTGCCATTCCAAAACGGTTGCTTTCAAAAATGGCGGCCATGTGAAATGTTCAAAAATCGCGAAAAACCATCATATCTCCGGGATGGATGAAAACTCCGTGAATGATAGATTAGGTCCAATCATGGATGTTTTCATCAGTCTGCCACTCTTCAACGGCTGTTAACCCTCGGCAGACTCAATTTTAAAAATTGTACACTTTTTGTGCAAAAATCCACAATGTTTGGGACGTCCCAAATTTTTACAGCTGGATTTTAAAGGTCTACTCACGGGTTTGAGACTTGTCTACCAAACCTAAGCAGCGTTAAAGTCCTGGCAGAGTTAAATTGAAAAATTGTCAAATTTTGATTTAAAATTCAGATAATTTTGGGATGATTTACATTTTAACACGCTGAAGTATGAGTGGTATGTAAGCAATGGATCATGGTCTGTCTTGGATAGTCTTCTAGTGGCAGAATCAAATTCAAAAATTGTCAATTTATCGATGAAAATTTGTAGATTTTGGGATACTCCAAATTTTCGCTCAATACTATACTACTTTATTTAAACTCAAGCAGCGGGGTCTGCCTTCAATAACCCATTGCTTATATAAGGCAGACTAAAATTGAAAAAAGGCAAATTTGAGGGTTAAAATTTATGTATTTTGGGAAAGTTGCAATTTTGGTATGTGGTACTAGCACGTGAGTAAAAACTTTGTAACGCAGTCTGCCATCGGTATTTCGTTGCTTTCTAGCGGCAGACTGAACTGAAACGTGAAAAAACTGGATTTACCATGGTGTAAGGCAAAGAGTGTAGGATTCCCTGGAGAAAAAATTCCTTTCATCAGTTGTCTTATATTGCTTGGCAAATCGCCCTAAGATACAATCACAACAACCTTACTTACCTAAACTGGGGTTTCTCTCGAATGTGAATAGAAAACCTATCAATGAATTATTATTCTCCATTGATTTTAATGTATTCATTTCCGTTAATGTGATTTGAATTCGCTTCATCATCTATATTAGCTGTGTTTTTTGGGAGAACTAGGTAGTTACCTACGTTTTCACGGTTCATCCTAGTTAACTTCTACCTATCTTATACCTTCTCATATCGTAGGCCAAGCTACCACCGCACGTTATGACTTGCTAAGTCCGAGTTCGGAAAGATTTATATCCTCCCATTTCTTATCAAGGGACTTCTTGTTCAATGAAAAAGTTGTTGGTAATGTTCGACTATCACACAACTCGTTTTTAGCGCACAGCTCTATACATTTTTGACTAAATTTGATCTCCGAATATTTTTATCTCTGGAGAGAAGTTGAGGTGTGATTGTTCCCCAGTGGGTCCAGTGTTTGTCGCAAAAGTAGGCATGTGTGATCCTATGGTCAAGTTTTTGTATTGTCTGGTTTGGTGCCCCACCACTTTCGAATGTCACCCAACGCCCCTGGTTTCTGGTGTGCGCAAAACCAGGTTTCCGGGTAGATATATTGAGGTTCTCTAAAGGACTAGCTGGATGATGTTTTTACGGAGAATTCACTTTGTAAGATTTTTTGGTTGGTATTTCAATAAAGAATCCTTGAATGATGACTTGGGAAGGTTGACTAGAATCGTTGAAGTTAAAGCGTTTGAATCTGTACACACAAACTGGGGTTCTCAACCCACGTGTAAATGCGAGCATGATGGAGTTGGAGGCACGTCAATATAAAATGGCATATTTCTCATCTTAACTGTAACATAATATACAACGTATCTTAATAGAAAGGCTTCCATATCGAATCTTTTTGAACGCCGTTTCATATTACTCTCAACTATATTCTGCGCCCTAATTGTGTACCTGCGAATGTTTTATGAGTTCTAAAATCTCTCATTGAAATGGTAAACTAGCAGGAACTCAGTCTCAATCGTCTTGTCTCAATTCCTATTCCTAAAAACAAAATGGCCTATATAATACCGACTAGAGAATGCTTACTCAAAATATACCATCCAGTTACCTCTGCGATCTAAATAACGATGATCGGTTCTCTGAGAATTAGAATTGATAGAAAGGACAATTACAACCTACAGAACCTGTTCTCCGAATTGTCAGAACTTGGAACCGGTGCATGATGTAAAACTAATGGGTACGCAACGCATGAGCTGGAACCAATAGGAATAGTAAAGTTACCTGATAGCATCTACAGGCAGTCACAACGGGAAAGGCAGTAAAAATAAAATCGGGTATCCCTGATCGGAGAACTGACGAGGACAAAATAAACGAGAGAAACACGACCTCGATCTAATTGGACTTATTCGATTCCTTCAGGAGACGTACCGTTCCGTGACGGCTTATCGGCTCTCATCTGACGCGTTGGAGTCTCGGAGCATCGTTCTGCTTCAGCAACAGTCGTGTTTCCTCAACTTTATGACCTGGCGATGCTTGAGGGTGAAGATTTGGGCTTGAGCCGGTCTTCGTTGGGCCCGAAAACTTGCCAAACTGTTAAAGAAATGAAACAAACTGTTTTCGCTTAGGAATTTTATGGAAAAGAAGAACTTCATGACCTGGTAAAGGTAAATTCCCTATAGGTTTTTCCATTACCAACCTGACATATCAACGGATATTACATATCGGTTGCTTAGAGTTTTTCTTGTCATACAATTTCAGCTTGATATAGAGCGTATTTGCAGAAAATTCTCCAATCACTGAAAGGAACCTGGTCCAATCAGATTCATAGCTCGTGTAAGGTGTTCTCTCAGGAGGGGAGCTCCTTTCCGGGATTAAACTGGCCAGGAACCAGTACCAAGCATAGCAAAAGCCTGGCCTCTGCACTGACTGCAAGAGAGGACTACATCCTCCAGCTGAGTATCCTGAGGTTGGTTGAAGCGAAACTGTTTTGAAGATGATGACACGGTTTTGAAATTGTCTTATTAGAAAAACGCTGCAAATCATTGCCCACAGGTTTATTATTTTCTGTATAGATCACCCTTCTGTATAGGTCACTGGTTCTCCATCAATAGCACCTACCACCATCTGTATTCTCCCTTGACCTTCCCTCTCAAATTTCAGCTTCCTGCGTTCAATAGGATTGAAAATGGCTTCGGAGCTCACTCAGATGATCAGTGCTCTTCCAGGCGTCTCCAGCATTCGAGAATATCTTCTTCACTCTTCAGATCACTGATCAGCTGAGTGAGCTCCGAAGCCATTTTCAATCCTATTGAACGCAGGAAGCTGAAATTTGAGAGGGAAGGTCAAGGGAGAATACAGATGGTGGTAGGTGCTATTGATGGAGAACCAGTGATCTATACAGAAGGGTGATCTATACAGAAAATAATAAACCTTTGGGCAATGATTTGCAGCGTTTTTTACCTACTAGCTAGGTACTACCTACCACACCATACTGGCTTCACACCTTCACAATCAAGTTTATTAGAAAGAACTAAACGCTTCACACTCGATTCGAAAAATAGAAAGCTTCATATGGAAATTTGATTACTGGTTACGCAGAAGGCAAAACTGTATACAAATCGAAGAAATGAACAGCGATCGCATTTTAGTCAGATAAAATTTGAACGGAGATTAGACCTCTTTTGCGATTCACACTCATGATTCTGTTTTATCGAAGGAAAACCTTCAAGTACTCGTAGGGACCGAACGGTTTGTCCTACAGAGCTCCGGGCGGTCTCAAAAATTTTTTAAAATTCAATACTATTTAGAATTGGTGAAAAAACGATACCTTTGTTTCGAGAGTTTTCGAGCTAGGGCATTCTTAAAAATTTCATCCCTTAATTTTCAACCCTTAGAACTGACTGACACCAACCAAAAGCTCCGCGGCGCAACTAGACCCAAATGGAGCTCATATACCAAATCGGTCCAGTGTTGCTAAGAAAAGTGCCGCGTACGGCGGACGGACGGAAAATTTTTTTATTCGATTTTCGTATTTTACGTACCTTGAAACGTAAAACATCAAATTTTGAGGGGGGGTTAAAATTTTATTTTTCTTGCTCGATTCCAAAGGCTTATTATTGAAAATAATAAACCAAAACGGAGAGTTTTTTTTAAGAAAGTAAATCACTATTAATTACTCCCATAGAGGGAAAAACAATAGATCATGGATAAGTCCATATGTACCAACCTATTTACTTTTTCTATGAATAAACAGAATTTTTTTTCTAAGAAAAAAACTCTCCGATTGCAAGTAATATTTTATCGCAGGTTATGCCTGAAATGTTATGACTATTTTTGACTGCGTTCGAAAAGTTTGAAGTGAATAAAATTGTCAAATATGAATTTTATATTCACTTTTACTTTGAATTTACTCTTTTGAAGAAAAAGGAGAAAGAGATAGAGATGGAGGTTGTCACCTAGCGTTAACACGACTTAGGTGAGGATTAGGGGAATCTGACCGGCTCAGAACCGTTAATAGATGTGTATTTGGTGGGTAGGATGGATCACCTGGCAACCGTTAAACGATCGTGGAAGGTGGAGGTAAAGTAGAGTTTGTAGACTATAATGGGATGCTGCTGATATCACGAGATGGTCTTTTATAGTCCTTGGAGGCAGAAGAACACAATGGAATGATGGGAGAGATCCGAAGGGAGAGCGTTACCATGGTGGCGTCTCGAGATACAACCATACCTGAGCTTTATAGCTAAAATATAGTGGCCTAGCAAGAGGTCCCAACACGCAGGTTGTTAATAAAGAGTTGACAAAACTATGTCTATATAGTTTAATTTGAATGGTATCAGGCTAAATCGAATGAGACCAACCACAGATTGATTTGACACTGGGCCGTTACTTATAGAGTTATAATAAAATGTGCACCACGATATTGAACATTCCCTTGGTCTAAACAACGATTCTGTAGTCTATCAGAGCCAGAAGACCAATCTGGCTCTTTTTCCAGTCATTGTCTATCATTTTGATATTTTTCCGAGTTTACGAACAACAACACGATTGAGAACTTGTTCCCGATTATGTTGACGATAGGCCATTTTGGTTTATTATTTTCAATAGTGAACCTTTGGAATCGACCAAGAAAAAAAAATTGTAACACCCCCTCAAAATTTGATGGTTTACGTTTCAAGGAATGTAAAATCCAAAAATCGAATAAAACGCTGCAAATTATTACACAATGGTTTATTATTTTTCTATAGATCACTCGTCTGCAAAGCTACCAACCATCCAACATAAAGAAAAACATCGATCGTATTTCGGTCAGCTTTAATTTGAACGGAGATTAGGCCTCTTTTGCGATTCACACTCGTGTTTCTGATTTCTCGTACGTCCAAACTTTAAATTCTCGTAGCGAGCGAACGGTTCGTCCTACAGAGCTCCGCGTGGTCTCAAAAAATTCTAAAAATTCTATAGAATTTTAAATTGAAGGGAAAACAATACCTTAATATCGAAATTTTTCGAGTTAGGGCGTTTTCAAAATTTAAAAATTCAAATTTGAACCCTTAGGAGTGACCTACATCAACCAAAATCTTCGGGGCACAACTAGACCCCAAATGGAGCCTACATACCAAATTTCATCAAAATCGGTCAATGCTAAGTGGCAAAAGTGCCGCGTACGGCGGACGGCGGACGGCGTACGGCGGACGGCGGACGGACGGCCAAATTTTTATTCGATTTTTGGATTCTACGTACCTTGAAACGTAAACCATCAAATTTTGAGGGGGTGTTAAAAAAAAATTTTTTTTTGGTCGATTCCAAAGGTTCATTATTGAAAATAATAAACCGAAATTTGGCCGTCCGTCCGCCGTACGCGGCACTTTTGCCACTTAGCATTGACCGATTTTGATGAACTTTGGTATGTAGGTTCCATTTGGGGTCTAGTTGTGCCCCGAAGATTTTGGTTGATGTAGGTCACTTCTAAGGGTTCCAAAATCAATTTTGAAATTTTGAAAACGCCCTAAATAAAAAAATTTTGATATAAAGGTATTGTTTTTCCGTCAATTTAAGATTCTATAGAATTTTTAGAATTTTTCGAGACCACGCGGAGCTTTGTAGGACAAACCGTTCGCTCACTACGAGAATTTAAAGTTTGGACGTACGATAAATCAGAAATGCGATCGATGTTTTTCTTCATGTTGGATGGATGGTGGCTTTACAGACGAGTGATCTATATAGAAAAATAAAAAATAATAAACCATTGTGTAATAATTTGCAGCGTTTTTTTTACCTTGTTCCACGCATAATATAGAACCGGTGAAAGTACTGTACATTTTTGTAAGGTTCAGCCTCAAAAAAACCTCCAAATTTTTATCAAAATCGGGCAATTAAATCTTGAAAAATATATGTTTGCATCACATTTGCCTAATGAGCACACGCCGCTGTTATTCCGACGCGATCGTGGTGCAATTCATAGGGGACCGTCTAACTTCACCAACATTCAACCTTCCCACGATAGTCTTGGAATCAGAATTGTTCAAAAAGCTCTAAATAGTGTGAGTAAATAAAAAATAATAAATATAAATAAGTGAGTAAATATTTGGATTTTAGAAAACCCGAATTTCCTTCCATTAGGAAACAATATTGTATTGTAATCAGAAAAGTTGAATATCCTCATAACTATTAAGAGTTTGATTTGACGTAGTAAACAGATTATTTGGTTTCAAAAAATGAAATAAAACCGTCGAATATAACACTCGAAAAGAACGAATTTAAAATGTCACGATTCTTCGTACAACTCATAAAAATATGGAATTGAAATAATCTCCATAATACTGAACATGATCTTTCAAAACGCATGAATAATATGAGCCAATTCCAAACTAAAGGTAAAATGTTAGGAAAATTGGATCACCAAGTTGATTTTCCACATTTGTTGTAAGACCTTGGCGCATGCGCAGTAGCATGTAAGAGTATAGTTGGGAAAGACAGCCCGTTACCTCGTGAAAATGCTTTCACTAATCACGATCTGATTCACAGAAACCATCGACGAGTCTTTTACCCATTGAAGACTACATTGTAGTCTTGTAGTATCTTGTCAAGATACTACAAGTGTCTATGAAATCGGAGTGAGTAGGTTCGTGAGTCCACTTTGAAATTAAATACTGGAAAAAATCTCTCGTTTAATCTCTTCCTTTTAATTCATCTAGTCATAACGCTCCTAAAGAATAAGATGATGTACACTTGATGTGTCCCAACCAACTATTATTTTTTGTATGAACCAAATTACAGAATAAATTACTTTTGTAATTTTGCTGCTGACGTCAGGTTCATTTGGAAGACATTGAGACATATCTTTGCGGGTTTGAATCATGGGAATCATTTGAATTTGTAGGCAATATCGAAGGTAGGGGAGGTTCGCATTTGGCATTCAATGATGTCTTGAAAACATTTGATGCCAAGAGGGGGTCGACTTGTGGAGGTACTTGTGGTCATTTATCGATGTTGATGGATAGAACCTGAAGGCAGCGTCACAAAATGTTCGAAGGACGTGAGAATATCCTTTGGTGCCCAAGTCGTTGGTTTTGGAGTCATGGAACTGCTGTCTGAGAGCAGCTACAAGAACATTACCATACTGCAAGCCCACAACTTTTACAAGAAGTAACGTTTCACCAACTGCAACCAGGGACTTCACGACCAGACAGTCAAATTGCTGGGGCACCAAGCCTCCATCAAACTACAGATGGAACTGAATTGGTGAAGTAACGCGATTGTAGAGCTGGCACAGCATGGATCAGTAACCCTTCAGCGAAATTACACGGATAGAGGTTGATGGGTCTGGTGGAAGAGCAAGGATGTCGGTGACATTCACTCATGCTGAATGGGGTGTCTAACATCCGAAACAGCCACACAATTACTTCAAATATACTCATCCATGGTACAATCTCGGTGTGCTCGCCCTTAACTTTGTTGCAATGCTCGTCGTTGTCCCGTGGTGATAAGCCTCCATTATTGATGTCTGGGTGGTCTCTCGCTCTGGATAGAGATCACTTGCAGCCTTCAAAGTCAAATAAAGGTGATTGGGGCAATGATTACCTGGCGTGGGATTATGTGGCAGGTCAGGCAAGGATCTGGTATGGGTGGGCGACCCACCCTGTTCATCGTAGAGTTCATTG
This sequence comes from Apolygus lucorum, assembly GCA_009739505.2. NCBI lineage: Eukaryota > Metazoa > Arthropoda > Insecta > Hemiptera > Miridae > Apolygus > Apolygus lucorum. The sequence continues at coordinate 62,976,190 of CM019183.2, read as the reverse complement.
TAGAGTGGACCTCGTGAGTCCTTACAGAAGGGACATTTTTCTGGTCTGCACTCAAGGCTACAGTGGGACTTGGAGATGAACTCAAACACCATGAGGAGGAAAAGCACTGGCTGACGGCATGGCCAGAAAAGGCACTTTCCTCCCTACAAGAACGGGAGAACGGGAGCTCGGAGACGAGCATTGATTTTGATGAAATTTTCAGGGTTGGTGAGGCTTTCACTCGAGACGGTTCCCTAAGGCTTTAATAACCATCGTACAATGTGCTGCTAGTGTGGAGTTATCAAACAATCGCTCAAACATGGTTTAATTAACATTAAATTCTTACAATTTGATGTTTGGATTTTGTTCAGATTTGCGTGTAGTATCATAGTGCTGGACCCTTGATGAAACCCATTGATTTCATAATTATTCGATCAGTTTCACAACTACTTCACAATCGTATTACTCATTTTAGACTCAAAAAACCAGCAACACAATCGTAAAAACGCTGCAAATTATTACACAATGGTTTATTATTTTTCTATATAGATCACTCGTCTGCAAAGCACCAACCATCCAACATGAAGAAAAACATCGATCGCATTTCGGTCAGCTAAAATTTGAATGGAGATTAGGCCTCTTTTGCGATTCACACTCGTGTTTCTGATTTATCGTAATTTCAACCCTTAAATTCTCGTAGGGAGCGAACGGTTTATCCTACAGAGCTCCGCGTGGTCTCAAAAAATTCTAAAAATCCTATAGAATCTTAAATGAGGAATTTCACCATGTCGGAATTTCCTATTTTTGACCCCAAAATCGGATTCAGCACCTCTAAAAACCCCCTAAGGCAAACTTTCAGCCCGAACTTCCTAATTTACGAATAAACAAAACAGTGTAGAAAATACGAATGTTCAAAAAAACCGGGAAAATGACGTCATGCTGGAATAGTTCATTTATGGCCGCTTGAAGCGCTGAGATCGAGAAATCCATAGTCCCCAGATGGAAAATTTCATGAAACAGTAAAGTTCGAAATCGAAAAACTGAAGAAAAAAATAGAAAAAGCAAGATGGGAAAAATTAGGTTTCCTTTGTTTTTGTTTGATAACTTTTCTCTTAGAAAACACGATTTCGTCGTCCCAATGGGCAACACTGGGAGGAGATGGCGATCCGAACAGCCCAATCAGCGAGCGTTCCCGCTGCACGTCTGTTTTCCCGGTTAGTTTTGAAATTAAAAATTTTGATTGTCTCCCAAAAATAACAGGAGACTTATTTTCCGAAATCAGCCCGATTTTAATCTATCCCACACCATTAACTATTCAGGAAAAATGCAAACAGAAATCGGTGAAATTCCTCATTGAAGGAAAAACAATACCTTTATATCAAAATTTTTTGAATTAGCGCGTTTTCAAAATTTCAAAATTCATTTTGGAACCCTTAGAAGTGACCTACATCAACCAAAATATTCGGGTCACAACTAGACCCCAAATGGAGCCTACATACAAAATTTCATCAAAATCGGTCAATGCTAAAAGGGAAAAGTGCCGCGTACGGCGGACGGACGGCCAAATTTTTATTCGGTTTTTGGATTCCACGTACCTTGGAACGTAAACTGTGAATTTTGAGGGGGTGTTAAATTTTTTTTTCTTGGTCGATTCCAAAGGTTCATTATTGAAAATAATAAACCAAAAATTACCAAGAGACATTTTTTGCTGGGAATGAGCTGTAGAATTGATTCCCAGGCTGTGACAGTTTTAAAATGTAACACCCTGTAGAGTCGCGATTTTGCACAAAAAAATTATAACAATAAATAAAGGTGTCTGTCTAAACTTCCTTGTTATTTGTTCTGTGTTTTGTTATTCTGGTTCTGTACAACTTTAGATGCCAAAATTGGCACAAGCCACTATAGAGTCGAGATTTTGCAACAAATAAATGAAATCGAGTTTCGTATTAGGATCTTCGTCAGTGATAGGTAGTGCTCAATAATGAAATAATGAAGCATAATGAAGCTGATAGGATTTAAATTACTCCTTTCACTGTTATGGGCACTGATTGGGCATCCTACTTACTTTTTCGACCAGTAGGATTCAAGTTTTACCTGGACTATATAAGCCTTACTTTCTGAGATATACCTTCAGTTTTTGTTTGTTACTGATGAAGACCGATAAGAAGTTTCGTTAGTGTCATCCTCCTATGAATCTGGTGATTCCTAAGAGTTAGACTAGACCATTAGCTCTATTATAAGAACTGGTCTGGAGAAATACAAATTTACCTTTCTAATTCGATAAAAAAAGTTGATTTGAATCTAAATCGATATGAAATGCTACATTAACCCTTCACTGGTAGACCCCGGAGCGCGGCGCTCCTTCAGCCCATTTTTCGAATACTGAGGTTCCAATGGCTATCCTGAGGGCTGTGATTCACAGTTCCCTCCTAGAAACCACCTCTACGCAGGACCGTACCCTCCTCTCTGTCCCTAAAACCGCTCAGGGTTAGTGAGAATCGGTTTCTTGCACTAAAACGTGAATGTGTCAGATCGCTCTTAAGTCTGAGCGCTCTTCTGATCCCAAGAAATGGCTTCAGTGGTCTGAGGAAGATTCTGACGATATGGCAGAACGTACATCTGACTGAAACGGCTTTGATTAGTTACATTTTGATTGCTCAGTTATTTGTATTTCAGAGTTGAGCAAAACCTATTTTTACCAATACGTATTTCTGAGTTCAATAAAAAAAACTTTTTTACCAATATGTTTTTCATTGAACATTTTTAGATACACCAGGAGATGAGTTGAGTATCTCACTCTGACCAAAAACAATTAAAAAATATGATGAATATTGATTTTTTCGGGAGGAAGTACCGAAAGAGCGCCGCGCTCCTGGGTCTACCTTTTGCGAGATGAGATTAGGTCTACCACTGGAGGGTTAACGTATGCAGATAGATTTGATCAAGAACAGGGTTGAAGTCCAAGACGTTTAATAATACTTCAAGAGACGAAAGCTAATAACAGGTTGGTAAGTGGCTGATTGACGTGGGATGACTTCGAGACTACGTGAGTCTTGGTTCCCTCCACTTCTTCTTCTCCCACTTCATCTTTCATACTTAACGTCTTCTAATGGCACTTATTTACCTCTAATTGAGCGACTGTAACCGCAGACCCTCCCGAGTATTATAATAGAAGCCGCACGGGAGAGTCGAACGTCTCTTGCATATCAACTAGAACATCAGTGCGGTCTCACGGCATCCAGTATCACTCAAGAAGATGCCTACTAAATTATTGGAAGGCCAATATTGATCTAGTAAGCAATATGGATCAGTGGGAAATCAAGGAAGTCGAAGTAAATGGGAAGTATCTCAATGGGTTTGCCTACATTGCCAGTAAGCTGTAAACATAATGTTCTAAATGCTCAACTTAATGAACCTACCAAGAAAAATAGTTACAACACATGATGATATTGTGCTTGGCAATACTTTCAAATCAGTCTCGAAATATAATAGCGTTTTGAAATCCATGATTAATGAAAAAGGTAAAGCATTGTTCAAAATTCAAGAGTTCATTGACGTTCATTTCACGCAAACGTAAAATCGTTGCCACGGCCATAACTTCCACATTTCTCATCCGATTTCGATGAAATTTCCAGGAATTGTGCGGGTTGGGGTGGAGATGGTCCCCTATGATTATCATAGCCCCCAAATTGAAAGTATTTTGTGTTCATGCGCAAACGTGAAATCCTTGTAACAGCCATAATTTTTATATTTCCCGACAATATTCAGATTGATTGTTGTGATAGTGGTAGGTACTTAAAGATTGATGTTTTGAGATTAACTACTAAGCATCGGATCATCTATACAATCGGGTTATGGAATCAACGAGTTTCAGTAAAACAAGGAAAACTAGATTTAGGCCTTCCTATTCAGATATATAGCATTTCCGAATTGAGCTAAACTTTTTCTATTTAGGTTTAGACCTTTTCCATTTAGATTTAAACCTTTTCCATTTATATTTAGACCTTTTCCACTTAGATTTAATCCTTTTCCATTTGGATTTAAACCTGCTCCATTTGGATTTAAACTCCATCAAAACGTCAGTATCTTCAGAACTTGATATCCGATTGTACGTAGTACGGCTGCAACCCCGAGTTGCGACAGCGTCTTCACTAAAACTGGAATCGCTCATGTTTGCTGAGATGGAATTAACCCCAGCAAATTTAAAGGTCGGAACTGATTTTCAGTCATTAAAACTAAGAGCTACTGGCTGGCTCCACTGTCGCGTGATTCTTGATTAAGGAACACAACATAGCATTGTGGGGAAAGAAGTTTGCATTGAGAAGGAATTGACGAATACCTTCTCAACCAAACGCCTTCGAGAAGAAACTAACAAATTCCTTCTCAACCAAACACCTTCGGCTCCTTATCAATTACCGAGATTTCCGATTCATAACAAGCTTTCAAAAATGCGTATTTTCTCTTATCGATTCCTTTTTTTTTACTTCTAGCCTAATAAAATTTTAGTAGGTACCTAGGCACTTACTTACTATGATGGGGCTAACTACTGACGTGTAGATGGAGTTTAAATCCAAATGGAAAAGGTTTTAATCCAAATGGAAATGGTTTAAATCTAAATGGAAAAGGTCTAAACCTAAATGGAAAAAGTTTAACTCAATTCGGAAATGCTATACCATCAATGGGGTATTTCGGTGGGACGCAAATTCTGGTTTTTGACCTCAAATTTGGATTTAGGACCATTGAAAACCCCTATACTCCAACTGTTTGCCCAATGTTACTATAACGTGTGGTAGAAAAATTGAATAAAGAGACCACACATTTGAAAAAAAGGCGGGCCTCCCTGAACGCACACACACTATGCCACGGGCGTGTGTGCGTATTTTGTAGTATCCAAGACCACGAGGCGTTTGAGAGAGCACGGGATTAGTGGAATGTCTCGATCCAAGGTCAGCAAGTTAATACGTCACAACAACTTACAACGTCACATCATTCAAATCTTCAACTTTCATTAGCTAAACATTTTCTCGACGAACGGACGCTCAAAACAGACAAACAACTCATGTGGAAATAAAAAAAAAAAATTGACTGAAATACCCCATTGTATTGATGAAATTTTTTTCCAAATATAAATTGTTATTGGTACGTGGGCTCCATTTGAGGTCTAGTAGTGCCCCGAAGCTTTTGGTTAATGTAGGTCCCTTCTAAGGGATGAAAAATGAGGGTTGACATTTTGAAAACGACCTAACTCAAAAAAATTGGAATGAAAAAGGACTAAACCTAATTGGAAAAAGTTTAACTCAATTCGGAAATGCTATACAAGGTTAATTTACGGTACATCATTCACTAGAATCATTGAGTAGGTATCTTAAGTTATTATTCACATGAGAAATAAATGCAAAACCTATTTTGAAAGTTATTTACATCGTTGTTCGGCGTTATTTTCTCCGAATCCGAAAAAATGAGAAAAAAATGGAGTATTTGTAAGTGGGAGTAAAAATTACTCCATCTTTCCATTATAAGACCTCCAGCTGACCTTTCCATTTCGGGGTTAAGAAGGTACCTAATGGGTGTACCTCGGTACTACTCATTTTGCAGTTCCAGAGCCACGGCGTTGTCTTGATTTTGGGTCGAGTTTTATGGTGTCCTACGGTGTGATTGAATGGTTGGAGATGAGTCCAGGACGGGACCATGGTGGTGCATTCGCCTAGTTCTGGTTTATTCCCGTTGATTCGTTTATAGTAGCAGAGAGATGTTCGTTGCGGGTGAAAGAGAGTTGTAGGAGGAGTAGAGAAAGGGAACCAGTGACCAGGAGGGGATGGATCGGGTGGAAGTAGGATATCCAAGGAGGGTCGAATGCGGAGGGCGAAGTGGTGGGGACAGGGCTTGCTTCAGTCAAACTTGGGAGACAGCCGAGTGCACGCGCGTGATCGTATGTGACGTATGTTTTGTGACCATCAGAGAAGACGAACGCGATTCGAATTCGAATAGGAAATCGAGACTGGCAGGATGCTGCGACTCCTCGGAGGGCTCAAAGACTATCTGAAATGGCAGCCCATCTCGACGGATTCTGCTGTCTTCAGGCTGCACAATCTCTTCACGACAGCGATGCTCATGGCCTGCTCGCTCGTCGTCACGGCAACTCAGTACGTCGGCAACCCAATTCAGTGCATCGTGAACGGCCTGCCGACGCATCCTATCAACACTTACTGCTGGATAACGTCCACCTTCACGATGCCTGACGCCTTCCAAAGGCAGGTCGGGGTGGAGGTGGCGCATCCCGGCGTCGCCAACGATTTTGGAAACGAGGACGCTAAAAAGTACTACACTTACTACCAGTGGGTGTGTTTCGTGCTTTTTTTCCAAGCCTGCCTCTGCTACGTTCCGAAGTGGCTGTGGGACAACTGGGAAGGCGGGCTTATCCGCTGCCTCGTCACCGGCCTCAACGTGGGAATCTGCAAGGAGGACGACAAGTGCAAACAGAAGAAAGTGCTGATGGACTACTTCATTGCTCACATAAAGGTAAATACCTACTTTTTAACTTAATACAAGTAGAAATAGCCATGATTTCCATTAAGCCTTAATAATTAATGAATTATGAAGAAATTTTGCATAGACGCACAGAACCCTGAAGAAGTCGTGCAAAAATGGAAATAATTCTGTATGATACCTACTTATAACAGGAACGTAAAGAGTTTGTAAGCATGAGGAAGGAGGTGGTCTGACTTCAAACCCCCTCATAAATACCTCTATACTCTTGTTCTTCTAAAATACTACAATATTGCTTTATAGTCTGTTTTGAAATGCGAAATGTTTTGATATTGCGAACTACCTTCCATATTACATGTGTTCGAATGTTCAAAATCACCGTGCAGCGTAGAAGTGGCGCCGGCTCGGAGAGATACCTATCAAAGTTCAAATTTCTCTTATGTATTGCATGTACAAATGTGAAGAACCTCGTTGATTCATGGACACTACACTGCATTCATGAAACAGAGGCGTATAATTATACTGATAAAATCCTGAGAAAGAAGGTGGATTGTGACGTTTTTCGTTTATATTTCAATATTTCATCATCTTTTTCTCAAGGCTACTGTTTTTGAAGGGCCTGCAGGCCGTGCATTATGGGAGCAACCTAGCTGTGTAGGGGTTGACCAAAGGGGGTGACGAAATAGGGGTGGGCTATTTCTGGCCTGACAGGAACCCTTCCTTCAACGGACAAAGATTGTGAAGGTACCTATAGGAAAGTCTACGTGAGCCTACACACGATATTTCTCTTTACATTTCGTAGTAGCTACTCCCAGTACATGACCTAGGAGCCTTTTGGAAGACGGATTGGGGTCGATATTTTACTATTTCTACCTTTAGAGGAGACTGACTGGTCAAGAACTTTCTTGAGTGGGATAAGGTACCAGGTATACCCCTTCCAAGGAAGCTTAGCAATAATCATGATGCCATGACTTCCATGAGTGGATGGAAACCAGTAAAATTACGGTACATTCTACCTGCCATTTGTTAGAACGTGAGTATTTATAGAAAGCCAGTATTTACAAAAAGGACTTCGTGCACAAACCTTTAGTAGAAACAAATTTCTATATTTTAAAGAAAAAAGTTGATATTTAGGAAGAGGAAGAGCGAAAAGAAAAAATTAGATAAACCTTGGGTACACGTAGGTATAGGTACCCACCTACAGTAGACTCTGACCCTTCAGGATCTTTGGATGTGTCTCAAGTGGTTCAAAACAAAATTAAAAGCTCATTGAAACCATAGTGTTCTGGTTTTACTTTTGGGGAAATATTCCATGTTCCGGTTGATACGGTTTGATAATGACTATCGAAACTCGTGCTGTGCCCTGATAAGGCCGAGATCCTGTGTGACACATCCAAAAGCGCGAGTGTTTACCGGTGATATGATTATTTATCTGCTCCAGTAGGTCTATTTTCGAAGTCGAGTGGTGTTATGAAGCAATGAGGAAGAGGGACTGATAGCATGGGGTCAGTTGGATTAGGTAATCGGAAACAACATTTTGGCTCCATTATTTCGATGGGACGTTTTGAATCTCGTATAAAATTAGAAGTTCTGGAGAAATTGAAGTTATTTTATATTTTAAAGCCAAGTTTAATTATCAAACGTTTGGAATGAGAGTTAGTTATTGAATTAATAGGGAGGTCCTTTATCTCGCGTAGAAGATATTTCAAGACTCATGTTTCGATAAATCCGTTCTTTTCAATTTGAATATGAACATTTTCGTTCCAGAATCCAATCTTTTCTATACATATATTCAAGTTATTTATTGTCATCTTCAGACCTGAAACTTGACTTCACGCTCATTCAAGGCTCTGAGTAAACCTTTTTCCTATCACTGATAACAGGGTATTAAATTGGGTTCGGTTCGGTTGAGAAATAGGTACATAGGAACCCAACAAATGTTCTCTTTACATGGATCTGCAGATAAAAATGTTTCGATTCGCCCTTCAGGCCAGAATGGAAATGGGCCTTTTCGCTTGTTAATCCGGGTTGACGTCAATCTCCCTAATAGAGATCATCAATGCATTTTATCAAGATGAATAATGCAGAAGACCCTCATCATTGGTCTCCACTGATGGATTGCTATTATTTACGTTCTTTGCATAGCACTCAAAATAGTCACATTTACCTGGTGCTTCAAGGAAAATTACCTAATTTTGTAATGCATACCAAAAAAGGCGGGTCAAGGATCTCAATAAATCATCAACTCTACCTACAATAAAAAATTGTTTCCTCTAGAAAATTAGGAGGGTTCTCCATCAAGCACCTACCTGGAGAAATAAGAGCATCTTGCCTCTGGTTTTTGTTGTGTTTTCATGTAGAATCATTCTTAATGTAGGGTCTTCGTACGATCACAAACTCAGGATGAAGATGCACCTACGGATCAACGGAGATCTTAATGATGAGTCGGGAAACGCTGATTTGAAAAGAGAACGTTATAACTCGCTGCTCTGAATGATAAAAACATATAATGAGCCGAACCTAACTTAAATTCAAACTTACCTACTCCACTTTGTTCTATTTAGATAGGAACTCACTTTTTATATGGAAGGAAAACTTATCGAAATTAAATGGAATTTTGAGAGAAAATCTGCCAAGGTAACTCTTGACAATGAAGCAAGATGGGGGCCCGTATTCACAAAAATCGCCAAAGTGAAACTTGAAGTCGCACTTCCGAAAGTGATACTTCTGGCCAAAGTGAAACTTGAGGAGAAATCGCTATTCACAATCGTTTTTAGTGTAGCTGCTCTTAGGTCAGCTTTAAGTTCAACTGATAGTTCAACTGATAAGGAAGTTGAACTTCCGAAAGGGTAACCCTTAGGGCGACTTGCTCCTATTGACCAATGGGAATATTCAGTGATAATATTGATAACCAGTTGGTGATCAACAAACGATTGTACGGGTCGGACTAATTTGAAGACCAGAAGGCTGGAAGACCCAAGGAAGGAAGATGCGATGGAAAACTGAGGAAAGGCCGACATGAAAGGTTGATTTGGGCTTACCTACTGGTTCTTTTAAATAGAATTCACATAAATCTGACTACATTTCGGACACTTGAACAATAATGTCCTCAAATTGAAATGAACTGAGCACAATTATACGTGCTCAAAGGTAGCTGTAAAAAGGAAAAGAGGAAATTGTTTACGTGACGTGCGCGGAAGGTCCTCTGACCAACACTCGAATCCATTTTCGCTTTTTCTTCGCCTTCTTGGCACAATTTGTACACGTCTCCTTTCCGTAGATACTGAAAATATTCCATGTAGTCTTTTTCCATTTAAATCCGAACGGAAAAACTTCGTAAAACGGCTGTCGAAGCAAGCAAAATAGGCGCACTTCTTGTCAAAAGCTGTACTAAGGGCCAGTAAAGTGTGGTAGGAGCCAAACTTACCCGGAGAGTGTAACTAGACGAAAGTTCAGCATCGGTAAAGTGGAGCTGAAGTGACGCTTCTTCTAAAGTTCGGTTTGTGAATAGCGTTTTCTCTAAAGTACGACTCTAAGTGGAGATTTCAGGCTTCACTTAGTGAAAACTCCGCTCCCAAGAATGAGTGCCTTGCTCACACAGAAGGAATACTCTGAGACTCGTGTGTGAAATTGATGAGGGTAGCTTCAACACTCGGGGGTTAAACTTGATAGCTGTGATATGAAAACTGGATTAATTTATTGTACAATTCATAATGTTGTACATTTGTCGTCCATAAATTGAAGAAGTATTCTACCTCTGACCTCCGTTGAGACGAAGGTCATGATAAACTACGCCCCTGTTGAGGAAGAGGGTGATGCAATAAGGGGATTCTCCCCTCATCAGCTGTTCTTATCCTCTACTGCATTTTTTCCCGGAGGGGAGACCTCAACTGACACGCCCCTGAGACGTAGGTTGGGAGTATTGAAGCACAAAAACCACCATAGCCTACCTCAATAACTATACAGTAATTTCAAGGATCGATGGATTCGTATTTTCTCGAAATTTACGACTTGGTACAAATAATTCGCACCTGCCTCCAACTTGTGTCTATTGGCTTATTATTTTCAATAATGAACCTTTGGAATCGACCAAGAAAAAAAAAACTTTAACACCCCCTCAAAATTTGATGGTTTACGTTTCAAGGTACGTAGAATCCAAAAATCTAATAAAAATTTGGCCGTCCGTCCGCCGTACGCGGCACTTTTGCCACTTAGCATTGACCGATTTTGATGAAATTTGGTATGTAGGCTCCATTTGGGGTCTAGTTGTGCCCCAAAGATTTTGGTTGATGTAGGTCACTTCTAAGAGTTCCAAAATAAATTTGGAAATTTTGAAAACGCCCTAACTCAAAAAATTTCGATATAAAGGTATTGTTTTTCCTTCAATTTAAGATTCTATAGAATTTTTAGAATGTTTTGAGACCACCCGGAGCTCTGTAGGACAAACCGTTCGCTCCCTACGAGAATTTAAGGGTTGGACGTACGATAAATCAGAAACACGAGCGTGAATCGCAAAAGAGGCCTAATCTCCGTTCAAAGCGAAAGCTGACCGAAATGCGATCGATGTTTTTCTTGGGAACTAGGAAACTCATCGAAAGGACACTCATCGAAAAAATCGTGGAATGGCGTTTTCGATAGGTTTCCAATCCAGAGTGGACACTCATCGAAAAGTGACGTCTGAGAAACTCATCGAAAAGTAGAGTCCACTCAATTTAATAGATTAATTCAGTTATTTGATCGAATAATTTTTTGATTCGACTTAAGTCCAGCACTGTCGAGACACTCCTCGAAAAATAGCTTCGGGACACTCATCGAAAGTAGAAGCTCGGGATACTCATCGAAAAATCTGATTGACAGGATATTCGTTACCTTCGGGTCAACCCTGAACTACCTGCTATTATAACAGCCCAAGGCCACCTTGAACACCAGGCCAAAACCCTCACCTTCTATAGCTCTGACGTAGCCCTACCTCCTTTGTTAGGGCTTCACTACCTTCAGTGAGGCCCTAACACAGGGCCAGGTTCTAATTACACACAAATTATGAGATTATAAATTATGTTCACAATTACCATGATCGTGTGTTGGAACGATTGACTCTCGCAACCATATGAAAGATGAGTGATTTGAATGGTAACACCCAGTCATACACATGATAGCAAATATCTTCGTTTTATTTTGTTTTTCAGTTATAAACTATTTAATTCAATACAATATTACAAGACAAGAGGAAATACAATATTACAATACAATATGACAAGAGGAAATTAGTAAAAAGCTTAAAAATATATTAAGTATGGAAACTGGAAATAAGACTTATGAGCTACGCTTGGTATACACGAATGTAGGTGCATGTAACCCTACAAACAGGGCATAAACCGTTCGTCAGGTGTGAAATGCACATTTCACTGAAACTAAGGTGGCCACATGGCGTTGCGATGTGGGTTCTTGGATTTTCCAGACATATAACACAAGCCCGTGTTCCCCCTGTGGAAATACCAAGAAAAACTCGTTAGTCAACAAGAACTATATAGGTTCACATAGAGACACTTTGAGGGCCGGTTTATCAGTCATATTTGGCTGGCGGGGGGGAAAAACCAGGTAAGTACAAAAAATGTAATTTTACAGGAGAGCATTTTAAAGTTTCAAATTGTACTCCTAATTCGGGAATCCACAATAATTGATACTTAACCCTGCCATTTTTTCACGAAAGTATCCTAAAACCGAAATGATAGCTCGAACTGCCCCTCAAATGACATCTTAATGGTAAATTCTATGGTTTTTTTAAAATTGTCGAGTTACCTGGTTACGTGCATTCTGAATTCCATACTTACTTGGTTACGAGCAACCAAATTTTCAGACTTACCTGCTCACCCACCATAAGAATACCTACTTGCCTGGTTAAGCACAATTTAATACACTGGGGAAAAGTAAGAAAAACGCTGTTTACAACAGAACGATTGTTGTATTTCAGGTGAATGTTATATATATTTTCGAGGATGTAATCAATCACACTCGTCTGCACCGTCAGGGTCCACTTCCACAAGGTCTGGGTCAATGTCTTCTCTCTCGTCGGATCTTATGTTCTTGTAATAGTCATGAAAGACTGGGTCGATCAATGGTAACAAGTCGAGTAAATCTTTTTTCTTCTCTTTACTGATAGGCAGAGGAGAATTATTCAGAGCTGGCAGAGTAGTGGGAAAACAAGTTCTCCCCTTTCTTCTAATGGTGACGGTTGAAAAAATGTCTTCTTCCTCCAGGTTAGTTTTGAAATATATGATGCCAATGTCATTTTTCCTAAACTGAAACCACTGGACAGGATGCCACAGAAATTTCTGCCCATCATCCGCGACGGTTCTTTTTAGAAAAGGAGATGGTTTCCTGACCAGCTTGCCGAAGTCAATGAATTGTTCTGCTGTCATCACAACCACTTGGAATGGGTGTTTCTTTCTGGACAACCTGATGAGTTGAACCCAGTCATTTGGATGGTTGATTTTCATACCAGTTCTCTTCTTCTCTTTTTCAATAATTGAGTGGTCAGTGTCGCATTCCATGTGAGTGTGACCAGGGACTAGGAATTTGTGGTTAATCGTCTGCACACTGCCCTTGGAAGATTTTAAAAAGTATGAAAACATGGATGTGACCAGATGGTTCTTATTCTGGCCTTGGCAAGTGTCTGAATAGAAAATGACCTCATCAACAACATCCTGCAGAGCTGTTAAATGAGTAAACAAGCAAGCTGCAATTTCATTGCCACCTCGCTTAGCCACTGTTTCATCCCACACATAGCAAGTAGCGTTGCCTGTTCCAAGGTCATGGATAGTCAAATTATAAGTCCACAACTGTCTTTTGTAAAACGACGTGGATGTCGTCAAATATGGAGTGGGCAAACACTGCTGCAAAACGAATGCAAACGTCTTGAACTTGCTGTCAGTAGTTGCCTTTACTTTGTCTTTTTTCTTCGCTTCGTAAGCTCGCTCGGCCTTTAACTGGTGTGCTTCTCGTTCCTCCAGAAGCCTAGAGAGTTCTTCACCCCTAGCAAATTTGATTTGCTCGGATAGCTTGTCACAATTGTAGCAAGTATCCTTGTGAGGTTTCTTTATAGCAAGATTAAGTTTGTGAAAACATTGATTGTACAGAGAGAGAGAAACCGGATCATCAGTCGTGGATTTGTATAGCTCATGCATTTTTGCTATACTACGGTGAGTAGGAAGATAGCGCTTGTTTGTAGTTGCCCTACAATAATGACTTTCATAGCTAGGGAACGAGAGAATGTGTGCCTTTACTGCTTTGATTTCTCCTTCTGTCTTTGCTGATGGAGGAGTGTTTTTTCCACGGGTATCAAGTGGGATGACTCCAGTTGGTGATTTCTTCTTTTTACTCGTTGAGTACTCCAAAAAAGATTTAGTTTCTCCAAGTATTTTTATTAAGCATGTCTTGCAGACTGGTCGACTTTCATTATGAATATGAAGGCAATATGAGATTGATATCTCGCGGTTTTTCTGTGGTTGAGAGGTTTTGGCGGTCTTCTTCTTGTAAATCTCAACAAGGGATCCAATATAACATGATCGCCGATCCCTACTCCCCAATTTCCAATATTCGTTGAACAAAAGTGCTTGGTCAGATTGAGAGAACCGATCCTTGCATTTCATTCGACAAGCTCCCAAACTCACGGCTTTCCTCCCTTCCACAACTTTCCCCCTCTCCGTCGTGTATGATTGCCCACAATTTCTCATTATTTTGCGTTCTTCTCTAGATTTTCTTGATTTTTTAAACTTATTTCTTTCACTCTGTAGCATAGTAGTGCCTACTTCTACACCAGAGTCCTCAATCAGCACATCTTCAGGCGCATTGCTCAACCTATCTGCCTCTGACATTCCATAGCTCTGAACTGGCACTCCTTCTACGTTTTCCACTGTGATCTCCATTTCTTCTAAATTCATGTTACACTGGAGTGGTGGTTCCTGTGCGTTTTCCACTGTGGCCTCCATTTCTCCTTCAGCGTGGGGTAGCACCTCTTCTCTATTCTGTCGTTGTTCTTCTAGGTTTTGTTTATCTCCAGCAATACTGCTCTTGTCTTGAATCGAATGACTATCATTCTGAGTTTTGATCACCACCTCTTCAAAATCGCAACTTGAATCTGTAATGATAAAATCATCGTTAGTTCAGTTTTAAATACATATATAAAAATATGCTACCTATTCGGAGATACAATCATACAAAAAAAAAGATTAGGTACTACCTTACGTGACAATTACTTATACTTATTACTCTATCCTATTGTTGAAACAAAGTATAAAAAGGTTGCGCTAAAAACGTTTAATATTGATTGACTGATAACGATTTGTAGTAATAATCACCAACCAGTTGTAACTTCATCATCTGATATTGCAGAATAATTAGGATCCTTTACACTATCATCAGAATCCAAGATGTAGTTCAAATCTAAAACACACAACCAAAAAATAATTGAGCGAAAAATACAAGCAAATGTTTTTTTGAGTTCAATCACCGAACGTAAGATTGGCTTCATAAACCTCGTAGGTACCTACCTACACACATCAAAATTCATTCTGAAATATGGACAGGAAAAATTTGGGGTTTGGATTTTTGAAAAGTGTATTTTAATCTCCAAATAGAAACAATGGAAAACATTTGGATGATTTTCTTTAAAAAAATGTTTCTTAAAAAAAGGCAAGAAACTGAAAAATTCACTTTTTTTTTTAAATTGTAAAAAAAAAAAATCACTTCAGTAGTCTGTACACCTTTTGCGGAAACAGAAAAAACCCGTAGTTTGATAATAATTATCAACATTTTTTCCTTAAAAAACGGAAAAACTCACTTTTCTAAAAATTGTAAAAAAAAAACACTCGGAATATCGTCCAACAGGTATGTTATTCCTGAGAGAGCCTTTTGACCTTTGTAATGAGTGTCAGGCCATAAGGAAAAAGTTAAAGAAATTCAGATTGATACAGATTTTTACACATACAGATACAGATTTTTACAATTTTTAGAAAAGTGAATTTTAACATTTTTTTAAATAAAGAAAATTATCCAAATAATGTTTTTTCCGTTGTTTCTATTTGGTGATTAGATACACTTTTCAAAAATCCAAACCCCAAGTTTTTCCTGTGCATATTTCTGAATGAATCAGGGTGATGCAAAACTTTTTTTGATGTGTGTATTTGCTGTGAACCTATCTCTCTAGACGTATACATAAGTTCGTACATGTGCGTATGGATCCACAAGCCCACTCATTGACAAATCGGTGGTATACAACACATCAACGTGTAACACACACGCACATAATAATATGCCGTTAGAATCCAAATAATTCGAACTTTATACTGATGAAATCAATATCCAACGGCACACCTACCTTCTTTTGACACCAGAGATTCTCCATTATTGTAGACCACTTCGCTAATCAAGTTTTCTGGATTGACTATACTTGTTCCGGCATCCTCATCAATGTCGGTTGCATTCGATACCAATTCGGTAGCAGGTTGATCAATTACTCCACTTTGTTCTTTTGATTCTGCACAAGCCATTCGAAGAGAAGGTTAATTACATACCTACTGCGAATGTGTAGGGGAAGTTCGTTCATGTGGTATGATCAAGAGCAACATGTTAATTACCTCCAAGCTTCGTTATTGAATGAATAAACTGCTGTTTACGAATATTATTTCTACTTACCAGTGAGTTTGTCCATTTCTCGTCCTCTGCAGGATGCGGAAGAGGCATTTCGCCGCAATTTATTGAGAAAATCAGCTCGCCGACTCATAATGTAGTGTGTTCTGAACTGTGAACCCGTCCAACTAACAACTGTTGTTCCTATACACTAGCGGTGCCTGTAGGCACCATCAAGACTGACGACTTACCTGGTTTCAACCAGGCCTAAGACTGTTTACGTTTCGGTGTGTGGCATCGTTTCATTGGGAATAACAAGTTATCTCGACTAGTCACATTAATGGTTCTTGTGAGCAACTAGGTATCTCGTGTTTATTTTGCTCACCGCCAACTTATTGGCAGGGGGTCGATAGGGAACAGAAAGGTAACTCGACTAGACCTGATTTTCTCAAGTTATGAACTGCTTTGATTGTCGTGATCAACAAAATAACTCGAAATGTTTTGTTATTCGCGGATCCATATTAATGATGACATGATGGTATAGTCGGATAAATAAAGTTATCCGTTTATTCCTTATTTGATTGAGTTATTATTGTTTGTTTATTCCGAAATTAAAGTCGGGTAACTAAAGATACCTGTTTCTTCTTCAATTAGGATGTAACTTGACTGTCATGTCCAACAAGTTAACTCGAAGTGTTCTTTTACTCACTGCCAGATACTTTGTGAATGGAGGGTGGTGCAAGCAGGTAAACTCAGTTACCGGTCTGTTCTCGAAACAGAAATTTCGGGAATGAGAGTTAACCGAATAATCACCAACGCCCCAGCCAATAGGAAGCATGGTAGAGTTACGCTGATACTCGCAAACGAAAGCTGACACAAAATAACGCCTACAGTGAAGATATCTCGATTTTCACCAAAAAGAGACTTACCTGGTTTTTCCCCCCCGCCAGCCATTTTACCCCCCGGTAAAGCAGATTTATCCGACGGTCATCGGGTAACTCAATCGTACGTGTTTATCAGTCCCCAGATAGCCGTTATCCGTAGTTTAAAGTTAACTGGTCGTCCGAGGACCGGATAAAAAGTTACTGGGGGGTAACTCGATTTATGCAAGGCTTTTTAACCTCAAAGAGTCACTTCTCGTGTTTTTGTTTCCCAGAACGTTCGTTTTTCCAAATTGCGTTGTTGATTGTTAGTGAATTAAGTATGCTACAATCGAAAATGGATGTGTGGGGCTCTTTTTCAGACAGCAGCGACGAAGATCTGTGTTTATGGTCGAATTCCTGCAGTGGGGAAGAAGGCGGAAGGAAGAAAGGCGGCAACATAGATCGCGAATTGACCATTTGGAGAAGTGGGACGATTGCGATTTTTTGATGAGATTTTGATTGGATAAAAGAATAAAAAAAAACCATGTTGGTGTCTGTCGGCGACTTTTGTGGCGTCAGTAAAAGCTCTGCCTGTAAAATTGTCAAGCAGGTGAACTGCCAGGCTATCCGCCCAATTTATCAGAATACCAGCAACCGAGGAAGTATTATTTCAATCTCGGATGGAATTTTATTTAAAAAACAAAAAAAGCCAGGTTTCCTGGAGCTGTGGGGCTATGGACTGCACGCATGTGAAAATTCAGTCGCCAGGATGGTCACACGCCGAAAATTTTCGAAATCAAAAAGGGTACCTTTTTACTTCTCTATTAACGTACAAACTATTTCGTCTGCTAATTTGAAAATTCTGGACATAGTGGCTCGGTGGACGGGATCTTGTCATGACCAGACAATTTTCAACAAAAAACAATAGGTTTTGCCGTGCCAAGAAGGAAATAGGTACCGAGATCGAGAAAAGAAAAAAAAAAAAAAAAAACAAAGCACATTGCGTCATCCTCTTCTAATTTCTTCTTTTTATGATGCAAAACACACTGCGAAAACGATTTTTTATATGGAGGAAGCTAGATTTTATTGCATGGAAGAAGTATTTCTTCCATGCAGACAGGCCTAACAGACAGTTAATTTTACCAGCCAGTTAATAGTTACCAGTGGGTTAATTTAGCACTGATAAACAGCACCTTTATAGTATCCATAACTTATCCCATCGTTAAAGTTAACAGTGGGATACATAAACCTCCGTTAACTTTGGTGACTGATAAACCGACCCTGATAGCTTGATGGAATCAGTCCCACCTACGGCATCCTGAACATTTTCTTGAATGTCCTCCTCCTCTTCTTCCAAACCTTTTGAGTGGTATTAGCATTCTGTAATTGAAGCAAGATTTTAACTAAATTTTTAAAAAGGTGATAAATGTTGGGAAATTAATGGTTAAATTATTATTAAAATTATAGTTTATAAATACGGGTTTAGTCCATTTTTCTCCTAAAAAGTCATCTCTGCGGTAGATAATTATCACCAGGAGGTGAGTGTCAAAACAGGATCTTTACTGGATGAATAGTTGCAAAAATGCTTCTTTAGGAAAGTTGGTAGCAAATGTGCTTCTTTATAAACTTCATTCATTATTATTTATGATAATTTCTGAGCCCGTTAGTTTTCCAGCGAATCCATCTAGTAGTGATAGTAACCCAATCCAAGTAAAAAAGAAAGATAATAGAAAACTAATTTTGCTCAGCTGTTATTAGTTTTTCTCATTTTCCCAAAAATTGCTCGGCAAGTAAAGAAACACTTTTGCAACTCAGTGCCTCAATTAAAAAAATTATCTTAAAAAGGAAGCAGAAATTTATTTTAGATTATGAATAGATCCATTCTTTCTGGGGCAATCAGACAACCACTGGTAAGCGGGGGCTTACAATAACGAATCAACTGAGGAGTGGTGTGGCCTGTTCTATCTAACCTCCTTGGAGGCCCTGGCCCATGTACCTGACAGCGAGCGGTACGGTATAGGTAGTAAACCCTTCAGAGGTCTAGTTTGAGGACTTTCCTTTCGATGACTGTCCCTTAGGAGTATTTTCGACGAGTGTCCACAGGGAACGAGAAACTCATCGAAAATAATTATCAACTAGTTTTATCATTCAATTCATATCTCCAATGTCCGATTAGATATTTTCGACGACTTTCCCATCCTCCAGTTTTCGACTAGTGTCCCACCCTATGAGGATACTCCTCAAAAAGCTTCGAGCTCACGTTTTCGATGAGTGTCCTTTCGATGAGTTTGTAGGGACCCGTTTTTCTTCATGTTGGATGGTTGGTGGCTTTGCAGACGAGTGATCTATATAGACAAATAAAAAATAACAAACCATTGTGTAATAATTTGCAGCGTTTTATGATTAAAGATATTTTGCCAAGGAAGCAAGGGATGTGACGTACCTCAGCCTTTGGAGGTGAGGAGTAGAAAGTCTTCATTTTATCTTCACCGTAATGTTATTGAAGTAATTGTTTCGTATTTCATTAGGTATTATTATTCATAATTTATATTCATGTTATTATTCATAATTTTTGAACTTTTTGAGTATAAAAGTTAGTAAACTATTGATAAAGCCCATTGAACTCGTCATACTGGCTCGGAAACTTGAAAAACTCATTGTACATTTGTATAACGGATAGCACTATAAACAAAATAAGCATAAGTCGTTCCACTTAAACGACTTTGATTCGTTGAAACAAAAATATGTTGGCACTTTTACGAGTTGCTCCTGAAGATGGAATCCATAGTAGAGTGAGGACATGAGGAGTTGAAAGAAGCGTGTGAGGATTCTGCACAGTTCGTTATACTTACATTCTGGACCAAGTTCCAGGCCTATTTTTAACCTGTCCATGTAGGTACATCGGTACGATCAGATAAGCTAGCTTATAAAGTGCATGAATCCCATGTTTCTTCTGACTTCAATTCCAAATCATATAAAACCAGTAGCACCAATAGGTTGTAGCTATAGACATAATACAACTAGATATCGACCTCGAAAGTAGTCGAAATCGACATTCCTCGATGGTTCGCTCGAGAAGGAGGTCCACTTCAAAGGCTCATTTCTTCGTTCTATTGAATCAAAATGTACGCTGATACGTCTATGTTTGTATCGACGACTCCCGTGTTGTTGGTGGTGGTTGGATTCACATTCCGTGACGTTCCTCTCCTGCTGTGTGAGATCATGCGCTTCCCCACCTTTCAAGTCACTCCGTGCCCCAGATAGCTCGGCCTCTGAAGTTGGTCAGCGAATCCACCTCCAGCCTTCCGCTCAATTGTACATCCGCGTCCTATCCCGGTTCTCATCTGTTCGGTTGTTTTGTTCCGTTTTTACTGAAAATTCCAAGCAGACTCTCAAAAGCATTAGAATTGCTAATCCAACTGTTTGGTATACATTTGCACAGTTTATATCTAACTTGGTTTTCCACGGCATTGGGTTCCTGTTTGTATTATTAGTTCTAATTCTAATACTCCACTCATAGTAATATCATGTGATAAACGTCTGCCAAGTTGGGTTTCAGACCCGTTCTGGGAAGAACTTCAAGGTTTCTTGTGTCCATCGGAATGTCCAAGTTTCCATATAGGTTCCTAAATATGAAAATTCTACTTATATGACTCTCCTCTTACCTAATTATAACCATTACTCCTCATACAAGTTTGCCGTGTTAGATGAGCAGTCGTATCTTTACCCTAAGTAAATGACCTCAAAATGTTTATAATACCTAGTTTTGCGGGTTTACTAATGTTGAAGATTTACTCTGCCCTCCTTAGTAAGAACGTCCTATGTCCATTTTTGCACTTTTTGAGATGAGGACACCGTGTTGTAACTCTCGATTAGGCGCACCTTTTGAGCTAAGCTAGAAAGCCCTATTTTCACAGAAAAGGCTTCAATAATCGATTTGTCCTGTGTCCATTTTCCTTTGTCCTGATTTTATTGATACAAGTCTCCAACCCTTTCCTTCTAAATTCGAAGGAAATCGGTGTCATTAAGTTCTAAATTTCTCAGATTTTATGACCTCGAAATATTTGAAAATTGGATGAATAGTTAGGAGCCTACACGTTGACGAAAAACAACGACAGAGGACGGACAAGAAACCAGATTTATCCGGAATAAGCTTTTTGAATGCCCTAGAGTCCACCTCATGATCATGTTACGTCAAGATTTTGGTTTATCATTTTTATGTGACCACTATGGCCAACTTGGTACAAAAATTCGCATTACAGAACTGCACAATTCGAACGAGGAGTTCGTTCTGGTGCCTCGTGGCTTCTCTTGATGGGTTTTCCGTTTTCAGTTTAAATGTGGATGGTTTCTTGTCTGAAGTAATTAGAGTCTCTTTAATGTTAAAAACATTTTTCCAAACAATGTGAACTCAAAAAAGTACAAAATTGAAAAACAATAAAATAAATCTTTTTTAATTAACCCTCGGATAAGCGCGGCCTAAAAAAACGGTGTATCATTTTCATAAAACGGTTTTTGAGAGAGGGAAAGCGTTATGAGAAATAGAAGAAAGTTAATTTTTTGTCCATAACATACTGTATTGAATAAGGGAAACCAACTTATTTGAATAGGAACTGTGTAAAGTAAAGTCATTGAAAAAACTGAGAAGTAAAAATAATACCAAAAAACTTTATTTGTGTCTACCTTATTTGTGTTGAAAAATTAAAACTATGGACACAGTAGGTATTTACTCATCGAGCTAAACAATTCAGTGACAACGTTACTCACAAGAAAATTTCAATTTTCCTGAACATTAATAATTTGACTAGAAAACCCCGCTTTATGAAGAAAATTCCGGACGTTACGTGGATGCGCGCGGTGTATTGATTAGATGAATATCAGCTGCAAGCACTACAGGTGGCTCCTCGGACTGGTCAACACATTATTATTACGGAGGATTCGAGGTTAGGAAGGAAACTAGAAAAGTACTCTCAAATCCACACGACCCCCTGGAACCCCGGTTATCTCTATTTACATACTTCGGACGAAATTATTGAAACACAGAATGTGTTTTAGCTCACGCGTTTCACATAATTTCGCTACTTTCCTCCCACTAAATCAGAATCTTATATAATCACCGCGTCATAACAAAATATCGTATAGTTTACACCAGGTTTCCACGATTCTTAGTTCCGTATCATCGGTGTCCACGTTGTCGTCCCAGATTTCGTTATGAAATTTCGTTAGCTTTTTTGGCTAGTTAGTCCATGGCTAAAACACATTCTGTGTTAAAATTTCAAAACTAAATTTTGTACTAATTTGATACCGCGCGTATCGGAGAGTTTAAATTAACGGACTGTCCTCAAAACTGATTTAAAAACCGTAAACCACCAAAAAGGGCAAAATAATAATAAGTTTAAATGCGGATGGTTTCTTGTCTGAAGTAATTAGAATTTCTTTAATGTTAGAAACATTCTTCCAAATAATGTCAATAATAAAAAAGTAACTATAAAATTTGAAAACAATAAAATAAAATCCTTTTTACTAAAAAACCGGATTGGCCTCAAAACTGATTTTAAAACCGTAAACCTCTAAAAGGGAAAAATAATAATCACAGTATTCAGATAGGCTGTTATTGGTAGGTAGGTGTATTCCGTGGTGTCACCACCCGCGACCTGCGCGGCTCGTACTTGAACTGGTACTTACATGTATAGGGGTTTTCCACTTCATTCCTGTCTCCCACACCCACCTTCCTCATCTTCCCTCATCCCTAGGGCCAACGTCGGGTGAGTCCTGGGCGACTTCCCCTCTATAATTTGATATATTTGGTTTTATTTGTAATTTATGGCGTGCCTTTTCCGTCTTTGAGACCATCAGTCTTTAATAAGAGATCGAATAAATAAATTTCTTCAAATGGCCGCCGTGGGCATCTGTAAACATGAATCTACGCACGACCATTCAATATCAATACTCAATAATCTGGTTAGTGTTACAAGAGAAAGTTTCATTGAGTTCAAAACTATAAGGTAGTACGTCACTGCTCTACATGATGGAGGATATGAGTGTGGTAGTGTAAACCTCCTTAGGAATTATTGGTATTTTGAGACTACTGATTAGATCTATCTTCAAAGACAGTCGAGAAACTGATCGGAATTCTGTTGGAATAACAGAAACCAATCAAAAACTAGGGAAAACCCTGATCCTAAGATTGATTGAAAATTGATCGATTGAACAAAGCAAAACGAATCGGGCAGATTAATACTAAAATGAAGAAATGCAAGCTGTACAAACATTTTTTTTTTTTAATCGTCTCATCACAGACCGAATTGAGATCTCTACTCCTTGGGGCCTACGACCGCTTTGAATTCGGTCAAAAAGAATCAGTTGCAATGACGCAACTCAAACCCTTTACAGGATGGATGATAACGCAGCGGTTTTAGTTTATTTCTAATTTTATCTACTGACGCCAGTTTCGCCTTGATCTCCCTTATTATTGCGTAATTATTGTTTTTCTGCTGTCTCATGGAAACACGTGAAGGGAAAGAATAGAATTTGACATTTCTTCTCTACATCATTCTAATTAATTTAATCATTTATAGCTGAAGGTATCTATTTGGAAGGAATCGGACTTCGCTTATCGTTGAAAGTAAAAACGCTACAAATTATTACACAATGGTTTATTATTTTTTATTTTCCTATATAGATCACTGCTCTGCAAAAGCTACTAACCATCCTACATGAAGAAAAACACCGATCGCATTTCGGTCAGCTAAAATTTGAACGGAGATTAGGCCTCTTTTGCGATTCACACTCGTGTTTCTGATTTATCGTACGTAAATCCCTTAAGGGCCTTCCTAAGTAATAGGGTAAAATTAGCATTCTTTGTGACCCGTTTTCTCAGCAACTGTATTACCTAGGATCCTAATTTTTTTTTTTGTCTTCTCTATCTGGATCTGCATTGTTTACTGAGTTTTTTTCATGAATTAACATCATCGACATATATTTTTAATTTTCATTTTCCCAAACCCTTATTTTGTGTTCCAGTTTTTCGACCATTTATACAACTAACCTAATGTTTAGGGGGATAAAAAAAACTCAGTGTATACTATAGCTATTCCCTAAGAATTAAAAAAAAAGCAGCTCGATTGGTTCAGTAGTTGCGGAGAAAAAGGGGCAAACGTGTGTAAAAACGTAGTTTTGAGAAACGGGAGAAAAACGTCAGGGGGGTTGGGCCTCGCTTCGCGGTGCGTCTTGCTCCCCCCCACTGGACGGCTTCACTTTCACATCTGAGAAACAAATTTCTATTCATGTCTTATTCCATTACCATGTAGTTTATGGATCTATGGAGTGTATGGACCAACCAAAACAAACAAACTGAAGGGTTCATGAATGTGAGGTTATATTTTGCGTCTGAACGTTGTTTATTGTTTTGCTTTCTGTTTTACCGATTCATTTCAGTTATCATTCGTTTCTAATTACCTTTAGTTTCCGTTTTGTTATAATGACGAGAGGTAGAAATGTTTTCAAAAAACGAAGAGGAAAAGGTGGGCGAGGAAAAAAGAACATTGAAAGCAGCTCTCAACTTACGATTCAGGAGCTCACTAATCATTTTGTAAAAATATTATCAACAGTTAAATTATATTTGTAAATATATGATTCATGTTCACGACAGTTTACTTATTGTTTGCACCTCAAAAGATGGAATCAGCGTAAAAGCTTGGAAGAATGGAGCGGGGCGTTTGTAAAGATCCAACGCCCAGAGCGGGGAGTGCTAGACGGGCGCTCGAGTGTAATGCCCGACTTTGAGAGCTATTTATGATACTTACATAGTGCCAAACCATCAACTTAATGGTATCAAACGATTCAGTATTAAATGGAGAATTTTTAGGGCTAATAAAAAAAAATTGATTTTTTTTTCAATTCCTGACTTAGGAAGGCCCTTAAATTCTCGTAGAGAGCGAACTGTTTGTCCTACAAGGCTCCGCGTGGTCTCAAAAAATTCTAAAAATTCTATAGAATCTTAAATTTAAGGAACAACAATACTTTTATATCAAAATTTTTTGAGTTAGGACGTTTTCAAAATTTTAAAATTTATTTTTGAACCCTTAGAAGTAACCTACATCAACCAAAATCTTCGGGGCACAACTAGACCCCAAAACGAGCCTACATACCAAATCTCATCAAAATCGGTCAATGCTAAGTGGGAAAAGTGCCGCGTACGGCGGACGGACGGCCAAATTTATAATATAAATAAATTCGAATATTATTCGATTTTTGGATTCTACATACCTTGAAACGTAAACCATCAAATTTTGAGCGGGTGTAAAAAAAAATTCTTGGTCGATTCCAAAGGTTCATTATTGAAAATAATAAACCAAAACGTCCACCAAGTGGGTGTGGCACTTAGCTTCTAATCTCAAAACATCAATCTATATGTACTTGGCTCAATCCTAGAAATTGTGGCTGTTACAAGGTTTTTACGTTTGTGCATGCTCACAGGCTACTATCAAACCTGGGGGATGATTTTCATAGGGGACAATTTAATCTAAATTGGACAATAACTTCGTATAGTTTTGTCCATTACAAAGATTTCAGGCACAAAAAACCGAAAATATTCAGGAAGGTCAAAAAAGTGATACGCAAATAGAAAATTTGGTTTTGGAGAACTTTTTTTTTCAAAATTACAGAAATAAATATCTTGTTATTAAATATTGCTTTGTTGGTCGACAAATTTTTCTCAAAATGTTTATTAGTCATGTCATCATGCATTATTATCAACATTATTAACTACGGTATTGTTTTACATTAATGAATACAAGATGCTTTTACTCCTGAATTTTGATGTTGGAAGTTCGTGGTCACTTGGAAAATTTGCTTTCCCTAAAAAATACAAACTTTACGTAAGCATTCCACGTTTAGACCTTGAAATATAGAACTACCACCAATTTTAGGTATGAGCAGAGCAGGACGAGGATGTTGATACCACGGAGTAAACCTGCCGAGACGCCCTTTATTCTGCTTTCTCCCATCACATTAGCCCTTATCTACCTATTTTGATCCTTTATGGTTCCATTCTGTCCAAGACTTCATGCTATGAGGCGAATGAATTTTTTCTACTTTGAGGAAGAGGGTTCGATTCTGCTTCTTACAAATTATTACCTTCTAAAAACACTTTGGTAAAATAAAGCACTAAACACCTATGAGACCCACATTTTTGCTCTTGCCTTCAAGGCCACAGCTACAGTATCGCTTGGCCGAATATTAAGAAAAATGTCTCTCTATTATTCAGTCAATAATAAAATATTCATTGTCAGGTCCTCGGCCATTCAGTCTGGCTGAAAAACCACGAACTACAACAGCATCCCACGCAAGTGATTAATTCCACCACGACATGCGAATCCCATTAGGAGGAACATTGTAGGAAACTGTGTCACGATGATTTGCCTTCAAAATCGATTTAGACTAAGTGAGCAAGTCCGTTTCAGACCGAAAAAAATTCGTTCAAACGACCGGAAACTCCTCGAAACCGCAACGCCCGAATAATTGGTCACTTCCTTCCCTCCATAGTCCACAGTCTTCCTACTTTGTAACGTATTGTAAGGATCTCACAGCTTTGAGACGTATTTGCTTGAGCATGACTACGACATAGTACTGAATAATTTTCGGTTCAGTTTGTACCCACACGTATGGTACCAACCTAAAAGTAATTACTTGCTTACTTCTAGTGTACCATTCACCCACTTACCAAATTCAACACGGCATGACGCGGATCCCCTTACCAACAAAGCTGCAAATTATTACACAAAGGTTTATTATTTTTCTGCACAGATCACCATCGAAGAACACAGATTTGCCATCGTCACCACCCACCAACCGCAGGTACTATCTACCTCAATTCCATGAAATAGGGCGTTGAGGTTGACATAATAGTATAAGGAAATGTGATTACTGGTTGCTAAGGACGCAAAACTGAATACAACTCGAAGAAACGAACAGCCATCGCATTTTGGTCAGCTAAAATTTGAACGGAGATTAGGCCTCTTTCGCGATTCACACTCGTGTTTCTGATTTATCGTAAGTTCTCGTGGGGAGCGAACGGACTATCCTGCAGAGCTCTGGTTGGTCTCATTCGATTCCAAAAATTCAATACTATTTTAAAATGAAGAAAACACAATACCTTTATAATGAATGTTTTTGAGTAAGAGCGTTTTGAAAATTTCAACCCTTCTTTTTCAATCCTTAGAAGTAACTGACTTCAACCAAAAGCTTCGGGGCTCAACTAAACCCCAAATGTACCATATAGGTACCAAATTTCATCAAAATCGGCGCGAAGTTTTTTATTCGATTTTCGGATTCTACGTATACTTTGGGACGTAAACCAGCAAATCTTGAGGGTGGGGAGGGGGTACAATTTTTTCTTGGTTGATTCCAATGGTTTATTATTGAAAATAATAATCCAAAAGCCTACATGACGCGGATGCGCGCCATCGTCCGTTTTCCTTTCAATGTTGCATTGAGATAAACAGAGTGGTTGGATCGTCCTGTAAACTTCCAAGAACCTCCGTATGACGATGGACTTCCAGAGGGCCAAGTTCGAAAAAGTTTCATTCCGAAAGAATTTTTTTAAGTATGAATACCATCCCACTCTCACAAAACATGGGGGAAAATCAACTTCGTTTTTTCTCAACCTTTTCGGCCAATGCCTCGTGATGAATGTGTTAACTAACCCGAGGATGGAACAGGAGAGTAATGGTCGAAATTGGGTGAAAACTCATCATCCTCGCACTTCCAAGCTGCACTTCAGACACGTATTTGGACGATTGGTATTGATTGAAACGGGATGTCGAATAGTTTCGTACAATTTTTACATTTTCAGGGTACATATTCCATGATCCGAGATCCCTATTTATACATATTTCAAACAAAAATATTTGACCAGAAAATAAAATCTATTAATTTGATACCTATGATTTATATTTCAAAGAAATACCTGCTTAAATACATCAATATTGCAACCCAGCTCGTATTAATGACACCATATCGCACTGTTATAAGTCGAAAATCACAACTTTTGAGAGAACTCATTTGCAGTTTTGAGTTCCGTAAATTGTTAATAAAATCGTCAATTTCTTCTTGTTAAGTGGCGCCCACCAAGTTATATAGCCATATACATGTACCCTCTCTACCAACAATAAACAAAAAACGTCATAACCCGATTGTATAGAGTGAGATTGTACAAATTTGAATGAAAATGAGATTTTTATCGAAATCGGACAATAGTCGGACTTTGTAGGTGGTGGTATAGTTTCCCTTTACGAAGATTTGTCGCAGAGTGTCAAATTTTGTGACACATTTTATTTTCATTAAACAATTCGTATAAGACGGGTTTAACCCTTTCTCTTACGTTGTTACTGGACCTAGCTGCCAAATGGGATAGGCAGATACTGCGTTTGATAATATAGATGACACAATTTATTGTTAAATAGAATCGACACTTTTTTGAAACAACCTTTAGGCCATTAACCCTAATTGGACCATGGCGTCACTAGTGTCACCAAAAACATCGTAGGAATTCCACAGCTGACATTCAAAAACTAATAGATAGAGCTGAACTTTTTGAACCATTTTATGTAAGTTATTAGAAGCCAAAAAAAGCTTCCGCTACCTTGCTAGACTCGGAAGCAAAATGAAGTTATGAGAAAAAATTTTCAAAATGTTTTCATCGATTTCCTTGGAAATTTTTGTTATACCTCTATATTGAGACAACTTACAGTGACCCACAAACAATTTAAGTGGTCCTCAATTTAAAATTGCGATTTAATTTTGGTAAAATCCAAAATCCACAGCTGTAGAGTTCCTGAGATGTTTTCGGTGACTTTAATGACACCTTTCTTCCAATTAGGGTTAAATGGGAAAATTTTACCAAATTTAACAGGATAACAAAAAATTTTGTTTATTACTCTACACGTTTTGGAGTTGTCGCATTTAGGCTCATTGTAATCCAATTTCACTAATGGCAGTTGTTTCATTAAATGAAAAATGAGAAATTTTCTCAAAAAGTGATTCTTTGCATACATCATCGCTAACTGTGAAAAATCAACATTGCCAAAATGTGGCACAAAGTTGTTTCAAAAATCATCAATACAATATCTGATTTTTATTAATCTATCTATTTTCTACTAACCTAATCTCCCTTTTTCAATCCATCCGATTCGCGGAACGAAAATACCTGGCAGGACATTAGAACTTGAAGTTCTTCTCCTTCTCCTTCTTAATATTCATTTTCACTGGATCAGCGTCGTCCTCGATGCTCGAAATTCGAAACTGGAAGTACCTGATAACGTGAAAGATTTCTTCTCACATCAGATGTCCTTTGCATTGCAATTCGAGTACAATTACATTATTATTGGAAGTGCGAAACCTTATAGTAATTTTGTCTAAGTTAGAAAATCTCTAGTCTGTGGAAAAGAGTAGAACTACCACACCATACTTCATACATGAACTTTATCCATCTTAGAATTCTAAACCGTATCTCAAGAACCATTACTTTTATAGTTCATAAATCACTATTGGTACCTTCACCTTCCTACCTTTTACTACAAGGTACAATTGGCAAGGTAAATTATAATGCACGAAACAATTTCAATAAGAAATGTCTATGAAACTTTCATTCAAGTTGGAGTGTATCAGCTTCACTATATAGTGAATTTTATCAATTTGATATTATTCCCTAATTATCTTCTGGCGTTTGTATACATAATTTTCCTGTGGCCATCTGAATCGCTAATAACGTGACCTTGACCCCTTTTATAGTTTATCTCCATCTCGAGCTCCAAGTGTTGAGAAATAACTTAAGATCGTCGTCGTACCTGCCAGTTTGTGCACGATTGTAGACCGATCAGATGCAAAGTTTTCTGATGACGCAAAGGTGCACTAATACCACTGTTCCGAGGAAGATTGCAGACCCGTCGAAATTGCCGTTGACTCAGTTTCATGACAGTTATGTAACGCTCGAATGTCCTGCGACCAGATCAGAGCCCGATTCTTTGAAAACCGTGATGGAAAATTTAGAAGGATAAACACGAATGGATTGCACACTGTGGGGGATTCATAGTTTGGTTTGAGTTTAAATGTGATCCATGAAATATCTTAAATACCTAATACCAAACAGTCATTAGAAGGTGAATAAATGAGCTCTTCAGTTTACAATCTTCCTAATGCATTGTTTACATTTCTCAAACGCTAAAAATACCCTGCGATTTGGTCGTAAGGCTCATTTTTCTTTGAAAAACAATCGTTATGAACTAATTAATTCTGAAAAACGAGGTTAACCTTCATGTGATGATTCATCCACGGTTTTCTCCGGATTGAATACGATTGTTCTCAGACCGACAAACTCTCTGACTGCCTACATTATGCATCTGCTAATGTAATTCTATTGAAAGTTAGCTTAAAATAAATATGATTGGCTTTGAATGGAAGCATATGAATGTGTCTAGTATTGTTTGCAGATTGAATGAATGCGGATGGTTTGGTGAAGTGTTCATGTGTATTACAATCCCAAAAATATCGTTCTTTTAACTGCCACTCAAGCTAGGAAAAATGAGACCGAGGGTTGTTGACTACCGACCGTTGATGAAGTGAAAGGATTGATTTATTACAGGCAAAACAAAACAAATACAGAACACTAATAAAAAAATAAAATAGGTTCCTTACCCTTGGGAAAGTCTTATGAATTGAGAGAATATACATTCATTCCTTCAAAAATAAAATCACACTTCTAGTGAAGGATGATGCTTCTTTCAAATTATGAAGGCGACTGAATATTAAACAGAAGGGGAAGTGAACTCACATTCGTGATAAAAGGGGTGGAAAATGAGGAAGTTAGTTTTCCCTAGGAACGATTGGTTGTACGTGAAAAGCCTCAGAAAAAAAACGTTGCATGAAAACTTTACAATTTTTTGTTGCATTGTTTTGTGTGTCGAAAATTTTGGAATGACCCCCAGAACTAAGACATATCCGTGTCAAAATCCTTCCCAACAATTGGCAGAGTGGAGGGGCTCTCTACCTTATTATGACTCGAGTTGCTCGATGCCTGGATTACGGTTACTGAGGCTCGGCACTTTCCACAGCCTGATTCAACAGGCTACCTAAGATTTTGGAACAGGTAGTCGTCATTGTTAGCAGGAATACCCTTCAGGAAATCGGCCAGCCACATTCTTTTTATCTGTGAACAGTACCTAGTTGTTTTTTCCCATCACAGACAAAATAAAAGTGCTGCACTGTGGTAGGTACATAAAAATGCATTGATGAGTTAGAAGCTCTTCGTGTTTTTGGGTAATGTTATTTATTTTCTAATTGGGCTTTGGTATTTTGATTTAAACAACCTTAAATTACATAATATATATTCATAGTATATCTATTATGTTGAAGATGAGTCATAAGATTGAAAGGCCAACGTCTTTGGAATTTCAGTGATTAAATTAAATTAAACAGTCTGCAAAGTTTTATTTGAGAATTTTGACGTATTACAGCTTCATATATTGTTCAAATCATTGGGTGGGGCCGGAAGAAAAACTTCAACTTTTTTCTTTTATTATCCACGATAAGCAAAATTTCTTGGAAATCTCACTTACGAATTGTTTTTACATAATCTGCTGT
Organism: Apolygus lucorum; assembly: GCA_009739505.2. Taxonomy (NCBI): domain Eukaryota; kingdom Metazoa; phylum Arthropoda; class Insecta; order Hemiptera; family Miridae; genus Apolygus; species Apolygus lucorum. The sequence continues at coordinate 62,944,595 of CM019183.2, read as the reverse complement.
GGCAAACTGACTTTGAGTGGACATTAAAATCGACTCCTCACTGGTTCTTCAGATTTTAAGGTTTATTTCAACTAAACGCAATATTACTTGTATATATTTTACAGAATTTTATTGGGGTATTATATTTCTCTCAGTTCGTACCGGACAAGTCCAACTCCCATAAATAGGTGGTGTGATACAGTTTCAACCAAACTTTTTCAAATTTAGTATCATCACAAAATATGGTAATATTTCTAATCTAGAGTTGAAAATAATATATATCCAAAGCGGAAGGTTGCTTCCTGTTACCTCTGACTTTCCACCAAGTAGGTATCTATCATGGAAGTAGAAATATAAATGATTCCTACCTCCATGTAGGAATCATTTATATTTCTACTTCCATGATATATCATATTATGTTGGTGAAATAAATAATACATGTAATAAATGTACCTTTGTATTGAATAATACATGGTTGCTTAGAACTAACATCTGGTCTCAATTGACCCGTTTGAAAACCTACCTACCTCAATATAAGAAAAAAAATCTTGAAACATATACCAGCAAATTTTGAGAGGGGATTAACTTTTTTGACATTTTATGTCTTTACTATGGCACATAAATGAAAAATCGTCACGCGGGGAGCGTTACGCGGAAATTTCTGATGATTTTCACGTACAACCAATCGTTCCTAGGGAAAACTAACTTCCTCATTTTCCACCCCACAAAAATCGTTCACCACTCATTGGAAAGCTCTCAATTTATTAAACATAAGACATAAAATGTCTCTCGTGGTTGCGTACTTGTACGAAAGCTGTATCCATCGTTTGTTTCCTAGTAACTTTCGGTGATTTTTCTTGGTCGATTCTTTTCTTGGTTGATTCTAAAGGTTCAATATTGAAAATAATAAACCAAAAGGAAGAAGGTAAAAAACTAAATATATTCATCAAAATAATCTTTATTGATTTTACTGTGATGAATGAACTAAAACCGAGGAAATTTGAAAAAGCTGAAAAGTACAATGGACGTGAGATAGTGATTTACCTACCTGAAGATTGTGAACCTGAAGAAACTACAATGTCTTCTCTGTGGTTTATGTAACCTCATGAATATGTGGAATCGTCACAGATAACTAATATTTTTCTGACTGAAATTCTGTAGGAATGAGCATGGTTTATGGTTAAACAGGAGTGGAGTCGGCACGTGTGCGCGATTGTGTTCTTGAAATCCCGTTGAAAAGAAACTGCAGCCTCATCGCGAACTGAGGAGTGATTATTTTTCCCACGTCGGCTACCGGACGCCCACCTGACGAACTGACGACAAACCTCTGACAGCTCCTTTTCTCAAGTAGAGATTGAAGATCATAATCAACCGTCAGTTCATTCACCGAGCATTCACGAAGTCCGTATTTTACGAGTACTTCCAGTTTGACGCTTCTAAATCACATGACCTCAAGATAACTGTTCCACACCTCCGGCAAGTTAATTGAATCTTTACTAGTACCTATTTTCACAGGTTAGGTGCGCGACTGAAATGTAGAATGGGGGGTGCGCCTTGACTTTTTTAAGATTTTTAATCGAAAGTAGACTACATCCTGAGAATTTTGGCACCAACCGCGACCTTCTAGCGTGAGTAGATCTGTTTCTATGATTTTTCAAAGTTTCGACCGTTTATGACGTCACGCGCCCCTCTCGCCTGGGCGGGACCCCCCAGCCCACTGTGACGTCATAAACGGTCGAAATTTTAAAAATTCATAGGAAAAGATTTACTCACGCTAGAAGGTCGCGGTTGGTACCAAAATTCTCAGAATAAGGTCTACCTTAGATTAAAAATAACAATAAAAAGTTTTTCCTACCCAGGCGCACACCCTATTGTTAGCATCCGTTGCCCTGAGAAAAACGTTGAATTCCTGGTCTTAGGAAAAACTGATCCGATTCTGATGATTTTTCCTGGCATTACTACGTGTATAAGTCCCCTCTAGATGGACCCATAGAATTTCAGTCCCGTAGGTGTAGCAGATACTGTCTGCACACGCTCAAACGTAAAAGAACTTTTTCTTTCTAAAATATCGATTTTCCCCCGTTCAAGTCCCCTGATTTCGGAGGATGGATAAGACTTGGTTTCAGAATAGTCGCTGATGAATTTCAGAGCGATTCAGTCAGCAAAGGGATTCTGAGAGGATAGTATTCGATATAGGATTCGACACGGCGCTCTTGGAGAAGTCGACCCCGCCAGCCGAGCAACACTGGCAACACCTCGAGTGCTCTGTTATCAGCTATGTAGACAAAGTTGAAAATGGCCGAACCCCAAACGAACAATATCTCCCGGTACCTTGAAAGTTATTGAACGAATTCACCAGACAAAGGACCTCCAGCCCTTTTCCAGCCCGGACAACGTGTTTGAATCAAGTGAGGTAGGGAGAACGCCATGGCTTCTTAAGAGGTCTGCCGGCCGGGCGGGACTCCGCCTTGGCCTCTTAAGAGGTCATCCGTGTTGAATGGGTTAACTAATATTTGAGCCTTGTACAATAAGCTTGTTGGCAGGGTGTTCAAACAAAATAGAAGTAATGTACTCTTGATAGTTTCGTATAAAAGTAAATACGAGTGAAAGTCCAGAATTTCAACGTTCAATATTGCTTCCTCGCCATCGAAAAAGAAAAGCTTTAAATAAGTGCAGTAGGTCAGAAAGATTGAAAATTAATTATTTTACATTAATTTTTAATAAATTAAAAATGTGATTCCTTGTATGTTTGGATGTGGGAAACTCCTTCGTGCAAATCTCTCTATTGGTTTGAACAGGTTTACCCACAGGTGGTCCCCAATGTGGTTTTCCTTCAACTTGAACGTCACACGATGTATCTGACCGACTTTGGAGAGTGATTTGAAGATAAACCCAAAAAATAATGCATTTTGATTTCATCACGGTCCGATCAGTATTTAGCCTTGATAGGTAGGAACTAGTGAACAAGCGTGAAATCGCGAATAACTTCTTAGTCGTGTTTCTGTTCGTCAAATTTATTTATTTATTTACATTTGTACGGGGGAACCCAATTACATAATTAAATTAAAAAAACAAAGGAATCAAGTTGACGGAAACCAACGAAAAGAAATGAAACTTCTGGAGAAAAAAAGATAGAAAAACAAAGTGTTCGATTTGAGGCACTGAAAGTTCTGAGTGATGCGATGACTGAGGGGAAAAATCTATTAGTAAATGACATGAAATTAAATAAAGTAAGGGTGGAACTGAAACGAATTGAGTGTTGCTGAATTGAATTTAATTAGGGTTGGGACGCTCACATTGCCGATTTGAATGAAGAGAACGGGCTGGAGAAGATGTCCAAGTCAGGGTTTTTTAAATTGGGAAACTATCAACATAGTTCTGGAAATCATGTCTCATATTGCGCCATATAAACCATTTTGTCTTAGAGGAATTCAATAAATCCATGTTATTCTGAGTGGGGAAGCTATTCTTCAACTTATTCGGAAATCCTTTTGGTTTATTATTTTCAACTAGCTGAAAAGCCTGCTAAATTCAGGCAATAACAAATCATAATATGATTATATTATAATATAATCTATATATTATATATAATATATTAATAATTATAAAAATTATAATAATATATTATATTATATTATAATATAATCTATATATTATCGATACATATATAATCGATATATTATATCGATACCTCGAAGCACAAAAGTGCGATTTCCACCCATATTCCACATTTTACACCGAGTAACACTTCACTTAGGTTGGAATTTTATCCCGCGAGATACCTAGCACCTCCGACTCCCCCCCCCCCCCCCCCAACGATTCCTCTAACTCTTTCCGCCTCCGACTCCTCCGACGTGCATACGTACATACATACGCACGGTTGGGGTTTTATGTATTAGGATAATGAACCTTTAGAATCGACCAAGAAAAAATATCAACCCCCTCAAAATTTTTTGGTTTACGTTTCAAGCAACGTAGAATCCGAAAATTGAATTTAAAATTATCCGTCCGTCCGCCGTACGCGACACTTTCCTAAGTTACCGTGGTCCGATTTTGATAAAATTCGGTATATGGGCTCCGGTCTGGTTGTGCCACGAAGCTTTCGGTTGATGTCAGTCACTTCTAAGGGTTGCAATTTAGAAAACGCCCTAGCTCAAAAAATCTCGAAATAAGGGTAATGCGTTTTTAGAAACGAATGAGGCCATGCGGAGCTCTGTAGGACCAACCGTTCGCTCCCTACGAGAACTTAAGGGTTGGCTTACAATGAATAAGAAACAAGAGTGTGAATCGCAAAAGAGGCCTAAACTCCGTTGAAATTTTTTATGTAGTCGATAGGTGACCTATGTTTGGTAGGTAGTGACAATGGCAAAGCCGTGTTATTTGCAGACGAGTGATCTATATGGAAATAATAAACCTTTGTGAAATAATTTGCAGCGTTTTTCTTTTTAGGTAATCTGATATTGCGATGGTAGTAGGTTGTAAAATCCAATTTTTTGAACAACACATTTAACGCCATTGCTTATGCAACGTAATATCAAAATCATACACCGTGGAAAAGAGCGTAATTTTTCCAGATAAAAGTAAATTTCATCAGACTTGGGAAGTTGAAATTTGACTCAAATAGATCTTGTTTTGTACTTTATTTTCGACAAGGATAGCTTTTCACATCTAATCAAATGGTGATTGATTGTTATTGAGATAAAATAGCTTTTTGGATCTCAATTTTGCATTCATTATTGTTATTATCTTCCTTATAAACTAACTTCAGTACGAATGCTGCTCATGCAGCGATGTTCATTATTCTTATCAGAAAAACGCGATATTCCTCACCCCCTTTTACTTATGTATAAGATGAGGAGCTTTCAATGGGATTGAATGAAATAGCTTTTTTTAAAGTTTTATGAAAGTACAGTACTTTAGTTGTAATATTTTCATAGGTTTATTGACTGATTCCTTCCACACAAAGAAAATACTGGCATTACATTTTCATAATTTGACCAATCTTCTTCTTATGATTTATTGCAATTTTTTGATTTTCTCTGCGATGGTCTTTATTGTATCTATAGATGTCTTATTGCAATTTCATTACCTATTATTTTCACACAGGAAATAGCAACTTGTGATTATCATACTTAGCGTAAACACTTATACAAAATACCTGGATGAGAAACCGGATTTTTAATCATTTTAAGAACGATTGTCGATGTTCTGAGTTCTGCGTACGTCGATGATGATTAGCTTTAGTGATTCCTGGAGGTTTGGTGGGATCTTCCACAACTCCTGGTTTCTACCCTTCGTTCATTTATTGATTTTCCAACTGTTTCTGGCCTCCCTCATTGTTCCCTTCGGCTGTCGTTCATGGATAGAAACTTATTCACGCCAGGTTGGGAAATTTACCGTGAGAAACCTTCTATTTCAACCGCATATTCTTCATAAAATCAAAAGGTTGCTAGATTATGATCAAAATTGACAAGTTGAACTTAAGTGGTGTTGATATACCAGATAGTTGATATCAGTTGATACTCGTAGTTTGTATTTTTATGAGTACAAATCTTATGAAATACCATTTAGTTTTAATACTTAGTTAAAGTATTAATTATTTCATTCGAATTCTGTTATTTCCTACATCTAATATTATCTAACTAGTGTCTACCCTTCGGCTCGTCACAATCTACTACGTACCAGATTACTATGAATTAATAGTTGATTATCAATACTTCATCAACACTGTAATTTTATCAGTTTCATGAATCGTCAGTTTCATCAATTTTTACATAAAATTCATTTAATATGTTTTTTGGCTGGGGGTCGAGGAATTTTTCTTGACACTTTTTTTTCCACAAAAAATGCAAAGCGATAACAGTAAACAAAATCATAGCTACATATCGGTAGCGATGTATTACGTGCGAGCGGAGTTTTGTTTTTGAAAAAAAAAATCTGTTTATTCATACAAACAATGGATATATCCATGATCTATTGTTTTTCCCTCTAAGGGAGAAATTTAATGGTTTCTCTCTGTTAAGATTAAGAAAATGAGGAATGAACCCAAGCGCTGCAAACACCAAAAATTAAGCTGATGCGCCGGATTTCCGGTGAAATCTTCTAATTTCTTCAAGTTTTTTTGACATTTTCATGTCTTTGCTTTGGCACATAAACTGAAAAATCGTCATGAAAACTTGCTCACGCGACCAATAAACACTGTGTTGTGTAGAGAACAATCAACTGTTTTCTTATTTTGATGCTTGGGTACATGAACTAACAACCTTACTTCACTACCTTGTTGTGTAGTGGTTGACAGGAAAATGTCCCAATGTGTTGCAGACTCGTATGCAAGCATTTATAATCTAACCATCTAGCACCATGAGCTTGATCAATCCTTTCTCTAAAGGAGAAATTTCTACCATTACTGAATTTACATGATTGGACTTTTACTTTTTAAGACGTCCCAAAATAAGACTTGGGCGTCCTTATTATTTCAATATTTCAAATCTCGTGGAAAATAAAATTAAATGCACTTTAATGTTACAAGTCGTGTGGGCTCAACAAATCAAAATTCAAGTTGTACTCTGTTTTGAGTCCTTAGCAACCAGTAGTCAAATTTATTCATGAATTTTTCATCATTTTCATAAATTTTCATTTACAAATTATGAATTATCAGTTTTATCAGTAAGATTTCGAAATATAATGATGCCAGATATAGAGTTCGGATGTAACGATGGGATTTGCATCAGAAGTTAGGTTTCGTACGACACTGCAATAAATATTTTGGGTATGAAGATGCCTCTCATACTGATATTCCGCGTATAACATGAAAATAAATGTCCTTTAGTCTCTTTCTTTTCGATGCGATGTTTTCACGGCCACCTGCGTAGGCCAGCCTTCTCAGAACCTACCCCGGAGTTTGAAACCTTATTCCGGCTAGAGACGGGGTGAGATGTCTAGGTAGTGAATTTTGAGAATATTGTTTCATAGAGTACCGAACCCAAAGTTTTGCTCACCTCGCTCTGTTGATCTTTCTTCAATTGAACCTAGAAGTTGTTTCGAACAGGTCAAATGAAAAGTTAAATTCCGGGATTCTCCCTCTTTCCATTCTTTACTCTCCATTTGCTCTGTACATACTCGCTTTTGTTAGAATACAAATGAATCAGTTATCTTTTCTATACCAACTCTCTGTCTTTTGGTTTATTATTTTCAATAATGAACCTTTGGAAGTGACCAAGAAAAAAAAGTAACCCCCCCCCCCCCTCAAAATTTGATGGTTTCCGTTTCAAGGTACGTAAAATCCAAAAATCGAATAAAAATTTGGCCGTCCGTCCGCCGTTCACCGTAAAATTGACCGATTTTGATGAAATTTGGTATAAGGGCTCCATTTGGGGTCTAGTTGTGCCCCGATGAATTTGGTAGATGTAGGTCACTTCTAAAGGCTGAAAATTAAGGGTTGACATTTTCTTAAGTGCCCTAGCTTGAAAACTCTTGAAATGAAGTTATCGTTTTTCACCAATTTTAAATAGTATTGAATTTTTAGAGACCACGCGGAGCCCTGTAGGACTAACCGTTCGCTCCCTACGAGAACTAAAGGGTTGGACTTACGTTAAATCAGAAACACGAGCGTGAATCGCAAAAGAGGCCTAATCTCCGTTCAAATTTTAGCTGACCGAAATGCGATCGATGTTTTTCTTCATGTTAGTTGGTGGTAACAATGGCAAAGCCGTGCTCTTTGCAGGCGAGTGATCTATATAGAAAAATAATAAACCTTTGTGTAATAATTTGCAGCGTTTTCTGTTCTGAGTGTAGTGATGTCCGCTTATAACGATGTTATTATAACAGTCCTCTGAGCATCGTTATAAACGAGATCTACTGTAGTATAATATAATCTTGTCTTTATCACATAGATAACACATTCTAGGCCTGGCATTTTCCATTTCGTGATTCTGCAACTTGCAGTTTTCAGTGCTTGTTTCTGAATATTTTACGTCCATAATAGGTGGTGGGAATAATACGTATCATCTCTCGAACACGTTGTCCTGATTAGGACATCTTTAAGGCCTAGCTCGTTTGTTCATAACTTTCAATATCATTCATCTTCAGATTAATAGGGAGGATCTACTCAGGGGTAATCGTTAAAACAAACCTGCTAATTATCTGAGGCTACTCAGAAGTTTTTAGTGTTTTTGAAGGAACTACATATTCTTGATGAACTTTATGTGTCCTCTTGAAGAAAACTAATTTATTTATTTTATTTTTTTTTTTATTAAATGAGTGTTACACAACATGTAATTTTTTGTAATTTTTTTCTGAAATTTAAAAAAACCTAATTACTATTTTTTTTCTTTCTTTTAAAGTAGATACACCCTTCCTAGCTAATTTCTTTGGCTCTTATGGCTAATTGCTTTGGATCAGCACTTTCCCCCATTCTTACGATGTGACGAGCTCCTTCGCCACAAGGATCCGTCTCTGGTGCTTGCGGGATACCAACGATCCTCATTTAATGTCTCATGAAATACTCCATTTATTCCGGCATTCTGGTACGAGCTCAGTTGTCTACTTTAGCAGCTAAGCTGTACCCAGCGGTAACATCAAGTCGAAAAATGTCTTCTCGGGACCTCTACAGACCACTTCCAGGAGAGTTTCTGTCAGCTGATAGTAACTGTGGATAATTTATGAGGTGCTTGGCTTTTTACCGACATAGAGAGCATGCTATTTTCAGTATTGTTGCCACTCAAGTTTTCCCGCCTAAATACTTTCTTCTGCCGTCTTCGATGTGTTTACGGTTCCGGGGCTCATAAAAAGGGCCCGCCTACAGCCTGGACCCGCCTGTCCCGTTCATTAGGGGCACCAGAGGCCTGGCCCCAGGCGTGTAGCACGATCGGACCTCTCCCTCGCCTTCTGCCTTCTCTTAGTTGTTATTCTCCCAACACTCGGAAACGCCACAACGTCTCTCACGACGGTTCTCACTTAACTCGTATGTTAATTGTAGCATCATTACGTCTGTGTGCATAACTGGGAGGTTCTCATGGTGGTCAACCCAGAACATCTGAGGAGGCAAGAAACCATCTCGAAAGTGCCGTTACACTTGTTCTTCGATTGTGTTTAGGAAGAGAAAGGTTCACTGGAAACAACCATGGAAAAATAATGTACCTCAAGAACCACTAGGTTCTTCACTTGAGTTCAATTCGAAATTGGATTCAAGAAATCCTCAAATTGGTACTTTTCCTAATTCCTACAGTCGATAAGCACTTAAAACGCTGCAAATCATTGCTCAAAGGTTCATTATTTTCTGTATAGATCACCCTTCTGTATAGATCACTGGTTCTCCATCAATAGCACCCACCACCATCTGTATTCTCCCTTGACCTTCCCTCTCAAATTTCAGCTTCCTGCGTTCAATAGGATTGAAAATGGCCTCGGAGCTCACTCAGCTGATCAGTGATCTGAAGAGTGAAGAAGATCTCCTCGAATGCTGGAGAAGCCTGGAAGAGCACTTCCATTCAATAGGATTGAAAATGGCATCGGAGCTCACTCAGCTGATCAGTGATCTGAAGAGTGAAGAGGATGTTCTCGAATGCTGGAGACGCCTGGAAGAGCACTTCCATTCAATAGGAGTAAAAATGGCTGTGGAGCTCACTCAGCTGATCAGTGATCTGAAGAGTGAAGAAGATCTCCTCGAATGCTGGAGACGCCTGAAAGAGCACTTCCATTCAAAAGGATTGAAAATGGCTTCGGAGCTCACTCAGCTGATCAGTGATCTGAAGAGTGAAGAAGCCTTTGAGCATTGATTTGCAGCGTTTTTTACCCACCAACATTTTTTTTACCTACCAACTTTTTTTTACCTACCAGCTAGGTACTACCTACCACACCATACTGGCTTCACACCTTCACAATCAAGTTTATTAGAAAGAACTAAACGCTTCACACTCGATTGGAAAAATAGAAAGCTTCATAAGGAAATTTGATTACTGGTTACGCAGAAGGCAAAACTGTATACAAATCGAAGAAACGAACAGCGATCGCATTTTAGTCCGATAAAATTTGAATGGAGATTAGACCTCTTTTGCGATTCACACTCATGATTCTGTTTTATCGAAGGAAAACCTTCAAGTACTCGTAGGGACCGAACGGTTTGTCCTACAGAGCTCCGGGTGGTCTCAAAAATTGTTTGAAAATTCAATACAATTTAAATTGGTGAAAAAACGATACCTTTATTTCGAGAGTTTTCGAGCTAGGGCACTCTTGAAAATTTAAACCCTTAATTTTCACCCCTTAGAAGTGACCTACATCAACCAAAAGCTTCGCGGCACAACTAGACCCCAAATGGAGCCCATATACCAAATTTGAACCAAATCGGTCCAGTGTTGCTAAGAAAAGTGCCGCGTACGGCGTACGGCGGACGGACGGAAATTTTTTCATTCGATTTTCGTATTCTACGTACCTTGAAACGTAAAACATCAAATTTTGTGGGGGGGTTAACATTTTTTTTTCTTGCTCGATTCCAAAGGCTTGTTATTGAAAATAATAAACCAAAACCTCAAGAAGGCGGTATATTATGGTACGTTGGAATTTTGAACTGATTAGGTAAGCTTAATAATAGCCACAGAAGGTTTACCAGTGTCCTAAAAATGTCCTATCAACACCAAAATGTTTGAAATACATCCTATGTAGATACACGTCGTATCCTTGTTTTATGAGATTTCCTGCGCTGAATTTTGTTATTTGGTTGAGGTTTCTGGCAAGTACCAAACCCTAAACTTACCTGGTGGCGCTTTCAAGGAAATTTTGCTCGCCCTCTTCTCAAGCTCCCAGACTTGGTAGCGAGAAGATTCTTCCTCCTTACCACTGTTTTCTTCAAATTCAGAGGTATTCTAGATCATCATCAACATATCCTGACATTCTCTCATTTCCTTCCTCAATAATTATATATTATGTTCTACTAACTACATCCAATCAGAATTTTTCGAGCTCTGGGAATCCTGGCTTCAGGATTTTGAAAAGAGTTTGCTCCAAATGTACTGTGTTCCATTGCGATTGATTTCTTGTTTTCAATGCGTAGTGAGTTGGAATAAGCACCTTGTAGTAGATGAGTTTTCCGGGGACATCTTGGAAGTTGATGTGAATCAAATCCTTTTGCAAGGTAGCCAGTACTGATGATACAACGATCTGAAAGACCTTCGAGGTCTGTCAAAAAGAGGTTGTGGTCATTTTGTTTCACTGCCCAGCTACAGTTGTGAATCAAGAGTTCTAGCTTTATTAGAAGGGCATCCTTGATAAGAATGATTAAAAGGCACTTCTTTATTAGACGTGAGAAGTAATTACTTGAGACTGAACCTAGTGGCTCCAGATTTTTCTTCTAGTAGCATTGTCTTCTCCAGTATATTCCGGAGTTTTTTGTACAAGATATCAGATATTAATCCACGGTTTCTCTGTCAAGCTGTAATTGTGAATCTTAAGTCCTGGCATTATTAGAAAGGCATCCTTGGTAAGAATTATTAAGAGGCATTCTTTACTAGAATCAAGAGTTCTACCTTTATTAGAAGGGCATCCTTGATAAGAATGATTAAAAGGCACTTCTTTATTAGACGTGAGAAGTAATTACTTGAGACTGAACCTAGTGGCTCCAGATTTTTCTTCTAGCAGCATTGTCTTCTCCAGTATATTCCGGAGTTTTTTGTAGAAGATATCAGATATTAATCCACGGTTTCTCTGTCAAGCTGTAATTGTGAATCTTAAGTCCTGGCATTATTAGAAAGGCATCCTTGGTAAGAATTATTAAGAGGCATTCTTTACTAGAATCAAGAGTTCTACCTTCATTAGAAGGACATCCTTGATAAGAATGATTAAAAGGCACTTCTTTACTAGACGAGAGAAGTAATTACTTGAGACTGAACCTAGTGGCTCCAGATATTTCTTCTTGTAGCATTGTCTTCTCCAGTATATTCCGGAGTTTTTTGTAGAAGATATCAGATATTAATTCTCGGTTTCTCTGTCAAGCTGTAATTGTGAATCTCAAGTCCTGGCATTATTAGAAGGAGGCACTTGGAGGCACTTCTAGTGGCTCCAGATTTTTCTTCTTGTAGCATTGTCTTCTCCAGTATATTCCGGAGTTTTTTGTAGAAGATATCAGATATTAATCAACGGTTTCTCTGTCAAGCTGTAATTGTGAATCTTAAGTCCTGGCATTATTAGAAAGGCATCCTTGATAAGAATGATTGAAAGGCACTTCTAGTGGCTCCAGATTTTTCTTCTTGTAGCATTGTCTTCTCCAGTATATTCCGGAGTTTTTTGTAGAAGATATCAGATATTAATTCTCGGTTTCTCTGTCAAGCTGTAATTGTGAATCTTAAGTCCTGGCATTATTAGAAAGGCATCCTTGATAAGAATGATTGAAAGGCACTTCTAGTGGCTCCAGATTTTTCTTCTTGTAGCATTGTCTTCTCCAGTATATTCCGGAATTTTTGTAGAAGATATCAGATATTAATTCTCGGTTTCTCTGTCAAGCTGTAATTGTGAATCTTAAGTCCTGGCATTATTAGAAAGGCATCCTTGGTAAGAATGATTGATACTTGATGTGGTGATCATCTCTAGTTGGAGAATTTAGTTTATTAATTAAGTATGATTCGTTTCCCATGTTACCATATTGTTTATAACTAGAATTTCCAGATTCCTCACTTTTACGTTGCGTTTTGGCTAATAAAGCCTTGATTCCAAAAGGTTTTATCATTTCAATTTATTAGCCAAAAAAAATATTGCAACATGGACAAGTTATTAAAGCCTCTCAAGTTTGACGTCGATCCTTCAACTCCAAACGCAAGTCACGAATGGATTCACTGGAAGGTAACATTCTTGAACTTTCTCGCTGCAGTTCCAGACGTCACACCAGAAGGTAAACTTCAACTTCTTACAAGCCACGTTTCGACCCGTGTTTACAGATTTATAAGTACCTGTACCACCTACGACATGGCCATGACGGCTCTAGGTAATACTTTCATAAAACCTGTCAATGAAATATTTGCTCGGAACCGTTTAGCATCACGGAGTCAACAACCAGGTGAGTCACTTGACCAGTACTTGGACGTATTGAATGAATTGAGTGGTGATTGTAATTTCATTGCTGTTTCGGCAGACAAAAACCAGGCAGATTTTGTTAGGGATGCCTACATTCGAGGTTTATCATCACCTCACATACGACAGAGGCTACTCGAAAATTTAACTCTGACATTAGAACAGGCTCATGCTCAGGCTCGTAGTCTCGAAATGGCGGAGCTACAAGCTCGATCCTATTTGCTCAATCAGCCTACGACCTCTGGTTCAGTAGAAACGTCTGATGATCACGACTTGACTATAGCAGCCGCTTATTCTAAAAACAAGGATTCCACCCGCAAATGCTATTTCTGTGGTTTTGAGCGCCACCAGCGTTCTGAATGCCCTGCCTTACGGAATATCTGCTCAAAGTGTAAGAAAAAGGGCCACTACCCGAGGGTCTGTCAGTCTAGCAAGGCAACAGACAGTGCTGACAAGACTGCAGCAGTAATGGGAGTCATTTCAGCGGCATCTCCTGCTTGTCTTGCTAAAGCCTTAACAACGGTGATCCTTGAGGGCAAAACGGTCAACTGCCTGATCGACACAGGCAGTTCCCTCAGCTTCATCGACAGAATAGTGGCTAAGCGTTGCAATCTGACCATTTCACCTTACACAGGATCCGTCTCAATGGCTTCATCCTCGCTTATAACGGGAATAACTGGTTTATGCATCGTACATCAGCTACACTTGTTAGGGCATACGTACATAGACCAAAAGTTACTGGTTATGGATAATTTGTGTTCAGATGTCCTCATTGGGCATGACCTTCTCAAACAACACTCAGCTGTCACATTTACTTTTGGTGGCGATAAACCCCTTCTTGAAGTGTGCGGACTAGCTTTTGCCATGGTTCCACCTGCTTCTCTGTTCCCGAACCTAGCTCCAAATTGTAAACCCATAGCTACAAAGTCGCGAAGGCATTCAACAGAAGATTTGCAATTTATAGAGAGTGAAATTCAAAAACTTTTGGTTGAAAACATCATTGAGAAAAGCAATTCATCTTGGAGGGCGCAAGTATTTGTCGTCAACAATGCTAGGAAACGGCGTATGGTAATTGATTACTCACAAACAATCAATAAATACACCTTTCTGGATGCATATCCTCTACCTAGGGTCGAATCAATTGTTGAAAAGGTCGCGAAGAACTCAGTTTTCAGCACAATCGACTTGCGCAGCGCCTATCATCAAATACCAATTTTAGATACGGACAGAGAATTTACCGCTTTCGAAGCATGTGGTAAATTGTACCAGTTTCTTCGCATTCCGTTCGGGGTAACAAATGGGGTACCATGTTTTCAAAAAGCAATAGATGGGATCATAGAGGTGGAGAAACTGCAAGGGACTTACCCATACCTAGATGACGTTACGATCTGTGGAAGAAATCAATTAGAGCATGATAGGAATCTTGAACGTTTCATGAACGCTGTGAAGAAGTACAAGCTCACGATTAATCAAGAAAAGAGCAACTTCTCGGTAAAATCCATAAAACTGCTTGGATATGAAATTTCAGACGGTAAACTGAGGCCTGACCCTGACAGACTCAAGCCCCTGCTGAACCTACCCATTCCCGACTCAGCTAAAGCCCTTCAAAGAGCTATCGGAATGTTTGCACATCATTCCCGATGGATTCCTCGATATTCAGACAAAATACGGCCTTTAGTTCAGTCTAAAAGTTTTCCATTGTCAGAGGAGATAGTTGCAACTTTTGATAGTCTCAAATCTGATATTGCAAACGCTACCATACAAGCAATAGATGACACAGTCCAGTTTCAAGTGGAAACAGATGCATCGGATCACGCTATAGCAGGAATTTTGACTCAAAACGGACGCCCTGTGGCCTTCTTTTCTCGTACATTGAACCACAGCGAACAGCAGCACCCAGCCATCGAAAAGGAGGCTTACGCAATAATTGAATCGATCAAACACTGGAGACACTTTCTTCTTGGGAGACATTTTAGACTGCTGACAGATCAAAAATCAGTTGCTTATATGTTTGATATGTCTCACAAAAGTAAGATTAAAAATGAAAAAATCATGCGTTGGAGACTGGAACTGACTTGCTATTCCTTTGACATATTGTTTCGACCAGGCAGGGAGAACACAACCGCTGATATGTACTCACGTGACATTGCAGCCAGCATCCCATCAATACAAGATCTAGGAAATATACATAGCGATCTTTGCCACCCTGGCGTTCGACGAATGCTTCATTGGGTCAGGAGTAAGAACCTGCCATTCTCTATTGATGAAATACGGCGTGTAACATCATCTTGCTCCACTTGTGCAAAGCTGAAACCTCGATTTCACCGCTTTCAGGGTACCCTCGTGAAGGCAACAGCGCCAATGGAACGCCTCAACATTGACTTTAAAGGACCACTCCCAGTAACGTCAGGTGGAAAGAGATATCTGCTCACCATCGTCGACGAATATTCACGCTTCCCATTTGCCTATCCTTGCGCGGATATGTCTGCAACGACGGTTGTCAAAAATCTACACGAGCTTTTTACAACTTTTGGCCTACCTGCTTATGTTCATTCCGATCGAGGAGCCAACTTCATGTCCTCTGAATTGAAAGATTATTTGCACACTCGTGGAATCGCAACCAGTCGTACAACTGCATATAACCCTCAAGGGAATGGCCAGATAGAACGTTTCAACGGTATAATTTGGAAAACCATTGAACTGGCACTAGATACCCATGGCCTGAAGCAGACTCAATGGGACATCGTTCTCCAAGATGCACTGCACGCTATACGCTCTTTGCTTTGCACAACGACTAATTCTACCCCCCATGAAAGAATGTTTTCTTATGGCAGACGATCTTCAAATGGCGCCTCACTTCCATCATGGCTAACAGAGCCAGGCAAGATCCTCATGAGAAAACATGTCCGAGGAAATAAATACATGCCAGCGGTCGAAGAAGTTCAACTCATCGAGGCTAACCCCGAATATGCCTTGGTTCGACTACCAGATGGTCGCGAAGAAAATGTGTCGTTGAGGCACCTAGCTCCTTGTGGAGATCGTGAAAACTCACCACCAACCAATGCAGACCATCCTTCTCAGAACTTGGAGCCTACGGACCAGTTACAAGAACCTCTCTTGACAGAATTGCCGGGCTCGACAGTAGAAGAAGAAGCACCACGGAGAAGCTCAAGAATCAGGTCAAAACCCAGCTATCTGAGTGACTATGTTCTCAACTGATGGAGGGAAGAATGTGGTGATCATCTCTAGTTGGAGAATTTAGTTTATTAATTAAGTATGATTCGTTTCCCATGTTACCATATTGTTTATAACTAGAATTTCCAGATTCCTCACTTTTACGTTGCGTTTTGGCTAATAAAGCCTTGATTCCAAAAGGTTTTATCATTTCACTTGAGATCTATTAGGTCTAGATCCTGAGTTCTTCTGGGTGGGTTCCTTTGTAGACATGGGATGTTCTCAAGCGGAAGTTGTGCATAATAAATATTAGGACTTTTTTTACAAGCCTTTCGGAGCACCCGTCTTGTAATAGTTCTAGGGATCCAATTATATAATGGTTTCTGTGTATTTCTAGTGTATTTTGATTTTTTCCTAGTAGTTGTAAAGTCTGTTGCAACTAATCCAGTGTTTTACTTCCGTTATTTCCTGAGTTTTCGAAATGGTACCCCTGATAGGTATATTGCTCTTGGATTTCTCTACTGTTATAGAAACACAACACCTCTTGATTTCTATTAAATGTTCTCACCTCCTGCTGTTTATGGGTGGCCTATTCATTACGCGCATCACTGCAGAGAATTATTCTCACAGAACCGCCTCAACTTGTGAGAAGTTTCTCAGAATGCTCCACTAACGATGGGAAGAATCCGGGGAGTTATGAGGAATACCGTCACATCCCATGAAGGTCCTTCTGTTCCCTCGGACAGTAGAGTTAGGCAACCACCAACAACAAAAACGACCGGTTCTTTCGGATGCCTTCGATCCGGACCGGGTTCCGCGCCGATAGGCCCCAACTTGGGAATGAAAGTGACCGTAAATATGAGATACGGTTACCGCTGTCGTCAGGGCGTTAAATTCCTTTCAAGTTCAATGCCGCGCGTGCAGCAATTGAAGGAGGTTATCCGATACTTACGTCACGGTCTGTCACGGCCGCAACGATCGCTTCTGCGCGAAGAAAAATGCGATTGGATGCTTCAAAAGTCAACTGTGAGTTGAATACGTCCAACGGGAACTCCAAAAAAAACTTTTTTTTATCTAGATATTTGACCAAAAGTGTTGTCTAAGAACCTAGTTGTTGGGATGTCGTGAGTAAGAAGGCAGGATCCCGTTATGGTGGCGGGAAGGTACCGATATTGCATTGCAGTATTATTATTCTTAAATACTCTGAATGTAATCCAAATACGATAGTTGATGTTGCTTTTATAACCAAGATTGAATTGATTATTTGTAACCATTGGGTTATTATAACAGACAAAACGATAGGTTGTCCCCAAAATCAAACGAATAATTTATTTTTGAATCAACTTCAAATTACAACCATGGACATAAGGTCCGAACACAAAACAATACTCGTACGACTCTGAATCAAAACAAACAACAACCCTCCTCCCGCCTTTCCACCTTCTTCCGCTTCACCATTTCCAATTTCACCTAGGATAGCCATGACAGACAATTACAACTCACATCATATCACTTATTATTTTTTTTTTTTATATAAAGTCACGAGAACAAATCAGTTGACAAATCCGTCCATCCATGCAGGTGGTCTTCTAAGACGTCCTGAAGTCCTGGGTGCGACAGTTTGGCCATCATCATCAACCGGTGTATCCTCCTCGGTTTGGGAACCTTCCCGCTGTCCCTTTACTCGAATGTGCTGCCTATTTCTTCTTAAAACTTCTCCCTGTTGAGTTTCCAAGACATAGGATCTAGGCTGATCTGCAGGTGTCACGATGGTAGCAGGCTCCCATTGTCCTTTCCTTTGTTCCACGAAAACCTCCTCTCCCCCATGCAGAGGTTGGAGTCTTGTAGTACCCCGGTTGTAGAACTTAGCAGAGTCCTCTGCAGCCTGGCGCAATCTGTCCTTCACAACCCTCTTCGGTGGAACATTGAAATCGAGCAATGTTGCTGCAATGGGAAGTCTGTCTCTAAGACGTCTACCAAAGAACAGCTGGGCAGGTGAGAAGCCAAGGGATTGAATAGGAGAGTTTCTGTACTGCAACAAAGCAAAATTCATATCCTTGTTTTTTCGCATCAGGTTCTTGGCAATGCTTACAGCTTTCTCTGCCAATCCATTGGATCTGGGGTATCGTGGACTGGAATTTGTCACCTTAAAACCACACTCTGCAGCAAAACTGAGAAACACTCGGCTATTGTAGGGTACATTGTCGCACACACATTCTTCAATGATTCCATAGCGAGAAAACTTATCACTGAAAATCTCCACCAATTTCGTTGCCGTTTTGTCAGTTATCAGATCCAATTCAAGCCACTTTGAGTAACTGTCATAAATGACTAAATAATCCTTTCCGCCAAATGACAATATGTCAGATCCAACTCTCTGCCATGGACGGTCACTGATGGGAAAACTCAGTAATGGCATTCGCTGATTTGATCGAGCATATCTCAAGCAGGCGTCACATGACTTGACAAAACACTCCAAATCATAAGCCATTCTGGGCCAATAGAAACTCTAACGAGCCTTGGCCTTGCACTTATCTGCACCTAAATGACCAATGTCATGTATTTCCTTCATGATAGGAGCTCTCAAGATGTCCGGTACTATTATCTTGTCCTGAACCAGCAAAATTCCACCATCATTCGAAATCTGGTTCCTGATTGCTGTATATGGTCTGACTTTCTCCAATGTTTTTGAGGGCCATCCAGAAGTAACACACTCCATCACTTCCCTCAGTATAGCATCCTCTGAGGTGGCATTCTTAATCCTTTCCAGCCAGTGAGGTGATATGCATAACTGTGTAGTCACAGAGTGGATGAATTTATCTGTCTCTTCTGTGATTTGAGCTGTGGCTACTGGAGACTTATGTCTAGAGAGAAAATCCGCCAGATAAAGATCCTTTCCAGGCACGTAGATGACATCCAGGTTATACAGATGCAGTTGAAGTCTCATGCGTCGCAGGCGAGAGGGAATCCTAGACAATTCTCGCTTGAAAACTGACTGTAAGGGTTTGTGATCTGACTGGATCTGGACATGGCGCCCATATATGTGGTAGTGGAACCTGGAGCAAGCAAAGTGGATAGCAAGTGTTTCCTTCTCAATCTGGGAATAATTCAATTCTGAGGATGACATTACCCTGGAGGCAAACAAGACAGGATGTCCTTCCTGCATAAGACAGGCACCCAGTCCATATTGGGAAGCATCCGCCTGGATTACAACCGGCTTGGTTGGGTCAAAGAACTTAAGAACTGGTGGTGAAGACAGGACTTTCTTCAGTTGCACAAACTCCTCCATATGTCTGGCCTCCCATGACCAACTTACCCCTGATGCAGCTAATTCCCTCAGAGCCACTGTTAATTCTGAGGCATGAGGAATAAATCTGCTGAGATATTTGATGACTCCCAAAAATCGTTCAAGTTCTTTTTTATTCTGAGGTGGCTCAGTTTTGCTCAATGTTTCCACATGCTTAGTAGCTGATGTTACTCCTGCTGATGACACCTTCATCCCCACAAACTCCACCTCCTTCAAGCAGAACTGAGATTTTTCCCTATTGAACTTCACATTGGCCTGTCTCGCTCTCTCCATGAAGGCCCTCAGACGCCTGTCATGCTCTTCAGGGGTGGCACCAGAAATTATGACGTCATCAAAATAAATGAGGACTCCATCCAAGTCGCAAAAAATCTCCTGAACCTTCCTGGTGAAAATCTCTGGTGACACAGACAATCCAAAAGGAAGACGGTGAAAGCGATAATTTCCAAAAGGAGAACTAAATGTACATAACTGTGAACTCTCCTCATCAACCTCAACGTGCCAGAACCCACACCTCATATCGATTACGGTAAAAACCATCTGGTTGTTAAGTCTAGCAAGGATCTCATCAGGTGACGGTATCAAAGCTGGCTCGAGAATCAAAGCAGAATTCAGATCCTTAGGGTCCAGGCAAAGGCGAAGCTCTCCATTCTTCTTTTCCACAATAACCAATGGATTGACCCAAGGGCAAGGTCCAGATACCTTGGAGATAATCCCATCATTCTCCATTTGGGCCAAGGTACTCTTTAGTCTATCATAAAGTGCAAGAGGGACACGACGGGGTGGGTGAATGACTGGAGTTGCATTCACCTTGACCTGCAGATGTACCGTCCCAGGCATCTTACCCAGGCCAGCGAAGAGATCCTCAAACTCTGAAAGGAATCGTCCAGCTGAATCCGCAGCAACTTCATTTATTGGGATGACTCGTTTTATAAGTCCCAACTGCTTCAGGGTGGAAAATCCCAGAAGTGGCACAGCTTGAACATCAGCAACAACAAATGTTATTGGCACACTTCTTCCATTACGAAGTTGGCAAGACAATTGTATGGTACCCAGTGCTGGAGTTCTGAACGAGTTGTTCCCATACGACACTAGAATCACAGTGGATCGCTGTAGAGCTGCTATCTTACCCCCAACACGTTTAAATTCAGCCAGTGGGAGGACGTTAACAGCAGCACCACAATCAAGCTTACAGATAAGTCTACATTTATTAACCACAAGTGGTTCAAACCACGCATGATCATCGTTCAGTTCTAAAGAGCCAATATCCAGCAAATCTTCCTCAACATGGATAATGTGAACATCATGGATCGCCGAGTACAAATCAGCTGTGTAAAGAGTATTTACATTGACGGATTCATCAGCAGATATAATATTGTGTGGGTCTTCTTCATCTTCGACCACCTCAACATCCAAATTGTGAGCAACGTTTTTGGGGCAGCACTTTGCAAAGTGATTAAATTCCTGGCATTTAGCACATTTTTTATTAAACGCAGGGCAGGATCGTATGGCATGCTTGTATCCACATTTATTGCATTGAAAGGTTTGCTGGGTAGGGGGACGTCTTTCCATTTTTCGAGAAGCAATGTTATCAATGGACTCAGCTTTACTTTCCTTATCAATTAGACATGCATTAAATTTACTGACCTCAAACGCCCTACATACTGATATCACCTTGTCTAGTTGAATATTAGGTTCTCTGAGAAGCCTAGTTCGTAGGTTTGAATCAGAGATGCGTATAATAATCTGATCTCTGATTATGGACTCCTCTTGAGTATCATACTCACATTTCCTAACTGCAAGCCTCAGTTCAGTCAGAAATTCGTCAAATGGTTGTGCTATCTTTTGTTTGATTGATAAAAACTTGAACCTTTCCACAACCACATTGTTGAGTGGAGTACAATGTTCGTCAAACTTGATAAAAACTGACTCTAAGTCGGTTGTATCCTCATCCAACCCAAACGAGTTGAACAGCCGACGTCCCTCCTTACCAATAATATTGAGAAAAACCGATACCTGGAAATCATCTTTGCGCTGCTTGAAACGGCTAGCTCTCATAAACAACCTGAACTCTTGTTTCCATTCAGGCCATAGCACGGCAGCATTTTCATTAAAAACGAACGGCTCCGGTTTTACAGCCGCAAATTCCATAGTAAGGCAGTGGGTTCAATCGCGAAATCACAAAATAACTCGAGGACTGTTGACAACTTGTCACACACGAAACCGAACTATTGTAGGTATCACTTCTCTTCCTGCAGATTAACAGCACTGACGCGATAACTAATCTGACACCATGTAACCATTGGGTTATTATAACAGACAAAACGATAGGTTGTCCCCAAAATCAAACGAATAATTTATTTTTGAATCAACTTCAAATTACAACCATGGACATAAGGTCCGAACACAAAACAATACTCGTACGACTCTGAATCAAAACAAACAACAACCCTCCTCCCGCCTTTCCACCTTCTTCCGCTTCACCATTTCCAATTTCACCTAGGATAGCCATGACAGACAATTACAACTCACATTATTGATCCTGTATAAGTGATTAGCTTATGACATCGGAGACAAGTCGTACGACACTAGTACTACAAGTCATTGGTGACTGGTAACTATTACCTAATTCCCTCGAGTATTGAGCACCTGAAGCAGCAGTCTCACAGTATTAGTTTAACAGTCGTGAACTGATTGTTGATATTGATAGTCTGAAGTACAGCTGATAAGACCTTAATTATTAGCTATCAAACATCGTGTTTGATAGTGTACCTCGTGTCAACTGGCCGTTGACTAAGCACGTGACAAGTAACCCCCAGAATTTGGAAGTCCTACTCAAATAAAAAACTTTGCTGGGTCGTACTGGCTCCAAAAAAAAATCAAAATCAAAAACCAAAATTTACCTCGACTATCGAATTACACGCAACCTGTTACTCGCCATTGGTGATATGAGCTGATCACTACTAAATATTATTTAGTAGGGGGGTGTTGGTTTGCTGAGTCGCTCTATGAGCGCTCGTCTACTTCATTCCATCACCCTGACCTCATTTCGAGTCCAATCTTCACGAAAATTTTACACAATAATTATGAGTAATCAACTAAAGCATCTGTATCAAAATTTTGAGTGAAGATGATAAGAGCAGCCTCTCGCACATCTCCCATTGCAGTTCTCGGTCTCAAGTCTTTTTCCCGACTTCGGAACACATCCTGACCAAATTCTTCGTCCAATCGGTCCAAATCTGTTCCTCAATTACTTCTAGCGTTATTAGCTAGATTCAATGTGTAAAAAATATTGCAATTTCACGAAATCTCAACAAGAAAAAAAGGGTTGGTCAATTTTTTTTGTTATCACTGTAATCAACATCTTCTTCTTCATGTACCGGTGTTGTGTCAAAGATTTTCGGTAATCCGTGCACTGTAATTTGTCTTTCATCCAAGACGAACACACTGCAAAAATAATTGACTTGCTACCTAGCGTCAAACCCGAGAAATCGGATCCGGGAGTGCGACAACTTGAAATTTTGGAAAACGCGTTTTTTTAAATGGGGGGGGGGGGTGCCTGAATTTTAATCAAAAGTAGACCTCATCTTGAGAATTTGGACGCCAGCCCTTCTCTTTTTGGAGGAGTAGATCTTTTTCTATGATTTTTCAAAGTTTCGAATGTTTATGACGTCACGCGCCCCTCCCGCCTGGGCGGGACCCCCCAGCCCACTGTGACGTCATAAACATTCGAAACTTTGAAAAATCATAGAAAACAGGTCTTCTCACGCTAGAAGGTCGCGGTTGGTGTCAAAATTCTCAGAATGAGGTCTAGATCAGATTAAAAATAACAATTAACAGTATTTCTGACCCATGCGCACATCGTAGTCTCGTCGCGGAGTTTGTTGCGCGTTTGTTGCGTGTTTTGGTCAACCTGAGTCGTTTTTAGGAGATGGAGGTTTACTTGTAAAGACGAAGAAGATGACAGGGGACACTGCAATGAGTTTGTCTGTTTTTGTGTGTTCTGTTGTTCATCGGTTATATTATGTATTGTCAATGAAATAATTATTATTTATGAGAGGGTAAAGACTGAAATCTGTTCCAGTTCTGGACTTAGTTTTCAACTTCATGTTGGCTTCGATACCTGAAAATGTTCCTGAACAGTCGTGCATTACAGATCGGACACTCGACACTGACCGTCGCCGATTTCACTTTAGGGTTCTCCTTCAAATACCCACCGTAATGAGAGTTCTATAAATAGGGTTCAGGTATCCAAGATGTCAGGACTGGGGAACGTGACTCAGGCAGATCCAGGTGAAGTTCCATCTGGGAAATGGTGTCAACGACTCCACCACTCAGGAAATGCCCCGGTCATTAGCAGGGTTCTGGTTGATCAGCTTAGCAGGCTTTCGCGATGTGAGGGACACTCCTCGACCTCGATTCCGACGCCCTCAACCTGCTAAGATATTCTTGAAATACTCCAATAAGCGTTCGCCTTTTCGTTTGCTCTGGTGTGGAGCCCTCAAATACGATTGTATCCAAACATGCACTTAAACCTACTTGGTTTTTGTAACAACCTCTAGGTCTCAATATTAGTACAAGAAACTAGTAGATTGTCAGAATACGAATGAATTATATTTTATGGGAACTTTCCATAAGAAAACACAAATGCCATGGCAACCACTATAATAAAAAATGAGGATCCAACACTCCTCCCCCTCCAGTTTCGCGCTCTTCTGCTCCTCTTAGCTGATCCGCATGCACCCGTCGTTCTACTCCTTCTACTCTTCTACTCGCATGTACCCTGTCAGGTACCCGCGATAATACATGTATCACTAACTACCTCTGGCCGAAAATGGTCGATCAACATCTTGAAAGTTTGGGAACCAACTTTTGTCAGTAGCAGATCCCTTTTGTCATCTTCCGATCGAATTCTTGCCACCCTCAGTTCCAGCTCAAAATATGGGAGGTAATACTCCCACGACTCGGTGTCTGGCACAAAAGGTCTGATGTTAATTTTTGGTAGCCTACCTTCTCCACAATTTCTCTCTTTAACTCCGTCGCCGCCTCTATCGTTAATTGACGAAGCAAGTGCTTGTTGCCTTCTGTTTGTTCTCGGCATTTCCAATTTTCTCCTGTCGCCAGTGTAACAACCTCTAGGTCGCAATATTAGTACAAGAAACTAGTAGATTGTCAGAATACGAATGAATTATATTAAATATATTCATTAAATACAATTATATTTAATATAAATATAATTATATTAAATATAACCACATGGCATATGTGTATAATTATGGAAAGTTCCCATAAAATTTTTATGGGAACTATCCATAAGTAGGTATACACAAATGCCATGTGGTTGGCAACTACTATAATAATAAATGAGGATCCAACAGTTTTCAGGGAGTCTCAGTCGGTCGCCGTTCGTTCCTCGTTCCGGGTCAGTATTTCGCGAAATTGAAGGAGCAAAAACTTAAAAAGTTGTACTTAAATTTGAAATTTTAAAGGATTTTAGAAATTCATTAGTGCACGGCCCTGGGGAATTGAAAAACTGAAATATTGCCGCTCTAACTACTGAATAAACAGTTTTTTCCAAGTTTTTCCCATATTTCTCTGGCAATTATTGTTCGATTTTGATGATTCCAGCGGCAATCTTTCAGCTTTTTTCAATTCCCAAGGCCCATGCACGAATGAATTTCTAAAATCCTTGAAAATTTCAAGTTTAGCTACATTTTATGGGAAAAACATAACTTAATTAACGGTTCTTCCCATTTTTCTCTGGGGGTTGTGCCTTGATTTTTTTAGATTTTTAATCGAAAGTAGACTACATCCTGAGAATTTTGGCACCAACCGCGACCTTCTAGCGCGAGTAGATCTGTTTCTATGATTTTTCAAAGTTTCGACCGTTCATGACGTCACGCGCCTCTCTCAAGTAGGCCGGACCCCCCAGCTTACTGTGGCGTCATAAACGGTCGAAACTTTAAAAATTCATAGGAAAAAATTTACACACGCTAGAAGGTCGCGGTTGGTACCAAAATTCTTAGAATGAGGTCTAGTTTAGATTAAAAATATCAATAAACAGTTTTTCCTACCCAGGCGCACACCCTATTATTGTTCGATTTAGATAATTCCAGCGGCATTATTGCAGTTTTTCAATTCCCTAGGGCCGCGCACTAATGCATTTCTAAAATCCTTTGAAATTTCAAATTTAGGTACAATTTTTACCCCTTCAATTTTGCGAAATACTGACCCGGTGCGAGGAACGAACGGCCACCGAATGAGACCCCCTTAAATTCATCTTCATCAGCACTGTCCTCCCATAAACCTGATGATGAACAGAATAACGAAATGAAAAACGCTGCAAATTAATACAAAATGTTTAATCATTTTTTATTTTTCTATAGATCACTCGTCTGCAAAGCCACCAACCATTCAACATGAAGAAAAACATCGATCGCATTTCGATCAGCTTTAATTTGAACGGAGATTAGGCCTCTTTTGCGATTCACACTCGTGTTTCTGATTTATCGTACGTCCAAACTTTAAATTCTCGTAGTGAGCGAACGGTTTGTCCTACAGAGCTCCGGCTGGTCTCAAAAAATTCTATAGAATCTTAAATTGAAGGAAAAACAATACCTTTATATCAACATTTTTTGAGTTAGGGCGTTTCCAAAATTTCAAATTTGATTTTGGAACCCTTAGAAGGGTTTGGGGCACAACTAGACCCCAAATGGAGCCTACATACCAAATTTCATCAAAATCGGTCAATGCTAAGTAGGGAAAGTGCCACGGACGGCGGACGGACGGCCAAATTTTTATTCGATTTTTGGATTCTACGTACCTTGAAACATAAACCATCAAATTTTGAGGGGGTGTTAAAAAAAATTTTTCTTGGTTGATTCCAAAGGTTCATTATTGAAAATAATAAACCAAAATTAGGTCCGAGGAGAAATGGGCACCTACCTATATTTCCTGGCTACGTCTACACTCTTTCCTGGTTATTTGGAAGCTGTGTGCTTCAATCTCATTGGCATCTTGAAGAAATTGACATCCAGGTCTACCAGGCCTACGTTGACTTATCAAGCTAATTTTCTGATAATTGGCTCAAAAGGGAATTTCGATTCATACTTGAGCAATTTTCTATAATTCCGTGTAGGTATCGCAAATGTCTTGTATCAAACTAATCAATTGATTGTCGCTAAAGTAGATTCAAATAACTATTGTTGTTTAGCGATCTGTTCAATTCGCAAATTTGATCCTCCAGCCATACTGGAGCATTCGACAAACTTACCGGATCTTCTCATTAATGATGCATTGGATCAAATGCTGATGTGACCGATTTTATTTGTTTCCAACATCGAAATTTCCAATTTGAATGGCCTGTAAAATTACTCCGATCACTTTATGATAACTTCATACATAATGTAAGTTCACAACTTCCCCACAGCTGCAACTTCTTTTTTTCCATTCACTTCCTTGAGAAAATCCTTTCCATTGATTTCATAACAGTCTCTTCAGGGGAGATAATTAAAAAAAACATGCATTTTTTTTCTCGAAAATCGGCCAATTCGTTTATTCAACGTGTGAGATCGACCAATTTATGAAAACCTCCTCGGTGCATCTGCTGTAGCATTCGCACGTTTCATGTCCTTGACAGAGAATAGAACGTGAGTTCATCTTTTATATAACCCCACTTCACGGGGACTCGGGAATTGCAAGTCTGTGGAATAGCAAATAGGAGGCGACAATAAAAATAGTCACCTTCAAGAATAAAGGCGTCAAATGAGGAGAAATCATCTTCTCTCTTCGTATTGGAATTAAGATAAATAACTACGAGTTTCAAAACACTTCTATTTGAATACCTGCCTGCCTAAATCCCTCCTTGAATGCATAATGTTTTCACGTAATTATGGACGCGTATAAGTGAAGTTAACAACCATTTTTCAGCTTGAATTTTCGTACGACTTCCAATCCTGGCTTTGTGAACGTCATCAGCTCTTCCAAATCATAATTAGTTGTGATTGGTTTGCTCGCGGCTCCTTCACGATCACCAATCCAACAAAAAACACGAGCCGCCTGGCCTTAAATATTTGTATTTCACCTGCCTAAATCTCTCCTTGAATGCATGATTTTTTCATGTAATTTTGGAGTCGAATCACCTTCCTAACCATGGTTCGAACATGGTTTGTAGTAAAATAACCACTGGGAACCGGGCTGAATGAAATAGACGAAAAGCGAGAGTTAAACAGAACGATAGAACCACGATTTATTAGAGATCACATCATGATAGAAACTACAAGGAACAAAGGAATGAGTTACATAGTGGTGGGGAAAGCAGGATTGCCAATACATAAAATAATACCCCCTTTCAATTCTGCGAACATATCTCAATAAGAGACAAACTTAACATTTAACATATAAATTCAATTTATCTTTCAAATTTTCAAATATTTTGACACACAGCGGCTTGGTCATTATATCCGCAATTTGTAAATTTGTAGGAACAAAAACAATTTCAAACCTTCCCTCCTCAATAAGACTTCTTACAAAGTGAAACTTTACGTCATAATGTTTTGAACGTTTAGTTTCTTTGGTTTTAGCTATCTTGATAGTTGATTGGTTGTCTTCATACATTTTTACACAAGACTTAACTTTTGATATTTCTTCAAGTAAATTTGTAATAAAAATGCATTCACACATTGCACCTGCCAGGGAATAATATTCGGCTTCGGTGCTACTTTGTGCTACCACATTTTGCTTTTTAGAAGACCAGCTTATGACATTATCATTCAGAAGTATTAAATTTCCTGAAATACTCTTCCTATCGTTAGGATCTGATGCATAATCCGCATCGACGTAGGCTTCTAAAATATTTTCAATATTACCTTTACGTTTAAAAACCAAACTATAGTCTTTAGTAAATTTTAAATACCGCAGGACTCGTTTCAGATGAGTCCAATGAGTTTCGTTGTAGCTAGTCTGAAATCGACCAAAATAAGACACTGTGTAGCATAAGTCAGGTCTACTTCCTAACATTAAATACATCAGGCTGCCGACTAATTCACGATATGGAAATCTTTCATCACATTTGTCACCTTTAGATAAAAACAATTTAGGTTCAATCGGAGTAGAGCAAGGAATACACTCCTCCATCCGAAATTTTTGCAACATCTTATCGATTATCTTACTTTGAGACATAGTAATCACTCCATCAGAAATTGTAATTTCGATTCCAAGAAAAACTATCTTTTTACTACCTTGAGACAATTCACGGATTTTCATTGTCGAAGACAAATTTCCCTTAATTTCCTCAAATTTTAAAGGGTTTCCTCAAACTTTAGGGTTCGAACCGGCCATTTTGCACACGAAACCACAACGCGAAAATCCAGCAGCCGACAAAATTTCACACAGTCTGTGTGACACAGATCGCACATAAAACGTGAACTGGTGCCCGTAACCTAGTAAAATAACCACTGGGAACCGGGCTGAATGAAATAGACGAAAAGCGAGAGTTAAACAGAACGATAGAACCACGATTTATTAGAGATCACATCATGATAGAAACTACAAGGAACAAAGGAATGAGTTACATAGTGGTGGGGAAAGCAGGATTGCCAATACATAAAATAATAGTTTGATATCAAACTCCTTGGATGACCTGAAAACTTTTTTTAACCAATAATCTCAAGTATTTTTGTCATCATCCGTTTAATAGTCTTTCGATATCATTCGGTGTACTTTGGATGGAAGTAAAGCTTCCACTTTAACCAAAAAAAAACAAGTATTTTGTGGGTCAGTAACGAAATGATTACAACAGGAGTTCACTGTGACTTCTACAACAGGTACAACAGAATCATTCATATAATAATTTCAAATTATTCGATTTGAAAAAAAATTGTTTATTGGTTTATTTTCAATGATAATGCCTTTGGAATCGAGCAAGAAAAAATTTTTAACCCCCCCTCCCCCCTCAAAATTTGATGTTTTACGTTTCAAGGTACGTAGAATCCGAAAATCCAATAAGAAAATTTTCCATTTCATAATCACAAGTCAATAATTGACTTGTCAATAATAGTTTAAATTATTTAAACTATCAGAACTTAAGTTTACATTATTGATTGATTTCCCCAATGTTGATGATGTGCAGGGATGAGCTCCTCCTATCTCTCCTCTATGGCCTTGTATTCACGACAAACAAAGCAATCAAAGGTTTTTGACAAAGCACTTCTACTTAGTACCCCTCCTTCATCAACCCTGTACTTGACATAACTATTCTCTTGGCGATTCTTTCTAATTTTCCCCCTAAAGCGTACTTTGAGCCCTCCAAAACATGTTGAATTAAAAAAGCTTTCAAAATGTTGAAATTTGAACAAATTATCAACACATGTGGTATAGTAAGTACATTTATATCGAGCACTGCCAAGTCACTGATGAATGAGAATTTAAATTAAACAACACGTAGGTTCGTCGTTCCATTTCAATCGGAATAAAATGAAAATAAAAACGCTGCAAAGTATTACGCAAAGGTTTATTTTTTTCAATATAGATCACTCTTCTGCAAAGAACACGGCTTTGCCATTGTTACCAACAACCAACTTAAAGAAAAATATCGATCGCATTTCGGTCAGATAAAATTTGAACGGAGATTAGGCCACTTTTGCGATTCACACTCGTGTTTCTGATTTATCGTACGTCCAACCCTTAAATTCTCGTAGGGAACGAACGGTTGGTCTTACAGGACTCCTCGTGGTCTCAAAAAATTCTAAAAATTCTATACTATCTTAAATTGATGGAAAAACAGTACCTTTATAGACAATTTTTTTGAGTTAGGGCGTTTTCAAAATTTCAACCCTTATTTTTCAACCCTTAGAAGTGATCTACATCAACCAAAATCTTCGGGGCACAACTAGACCTCAAATGGAGCCTACATACCAAATTTCATCAAAATCGGTCAATGCTAAGTGGGGAAAGTGCCGCCTACGGCGGACGGACGGCCAAATTTTTATTCGATTTTTGGTTTCTACGTACCTTGAAACTTAAACCAAAATATTTTGAGGGGGGGTTGAAAATTTTTTTCTTGGTCGATTCCAAAGGTGCATTATTGAAAATAATAAACCAAAAATTACCAAGAGACATTTTCTGCTGGAAATGAGCTGTAGAATTGATTCCCGGGCTGTGACCGTTTTAAAATGTAACACCCTGTAGAGTCGAGATTTTGCACACAAAAAATAATAATAATAAATGAAGGTGTCTGTCTAAACTTGCTAAATACTTGCTAAACTTGACTAATAACTTGTTATTTGTTCTGTGTTTTGTTATTTTGGTTCTGTACAACTTTAGATGCCGAAATTGGCACAAGGCACTGTAGAGTCCCTTGTTATTTGTTCTGTAAACTTGCTAAACTTGACTAATTCCTTGTTATTTGTTCTGTAAACTTGCTAAACTTGACTAATTCCT
The DNA here is from genome assembly GCA_009739505.2 of Apolygus lucorum. Lineage (NCBI taxonomy): Eukaryota > Metazoa > Arthropoda > Insecta > Hemiptera > Miridae > Apolygus > Apolygus lucorum. Next base: position 62,913,643 of record CM019183.2, on the reverse strand, counting down.
TGTTATTTGTTCTGTAAACTTGCTAAACTTGACTAATTCCTTGTTATTTGTTCTGTAAACTTGCTAAACTCGACTAATTCCTTGTTATTTGTTCTGTAAACTTGCTAAACTTGACTAATTCCTTGTTATTTGTTCTGTAAACTTGCTAAACTTGACTAATTCCTTGTTATTTGTTCTGTAAACTTGCTAAACTTGACTAATTCCTTGTTATTTGTTCTGTAAACTTGCTAAACTTGACTAATTCCTTGTTATTTGTTCTGTAAACTTGCTAAACTTGACTAATTCCTTGTTATTTGTTGTGTTACAGAGGCATAACACGTATGCAGTACGCTACTGGTTCTGCGAAGCACTTTGCCTGGTCAACATCATCGGTCAGCTGTACCTGATGAACCGGTTCTTCGACGGCGAGTTCATGTCCTACGGCCTCAGAGTGCTGACTTTCAGCGAGGAATCTCAAGAAGAACGCGTCGACCCCATGGTCTACGTTTTCCCCCGAGTCACCAAATGCACTTTCCACAAATTCGGCCCCACCGGCACCATCCAGAAGCACGATTCCCTCTGCATCCTCCCCCTCAACATCGTCAACGAAAAAACCTACATCGTCATCTGGTTTTGGTTCATCATCTTGGCCACCCTGCTCACCTTCTTGGTCATCTACCGCGTCATCATCATCTTGATGCCCGCCCTTCGCCCGAAGCTGTTCCGCGCCAGGAACCGCATGGTGCCGCTGGAAGTGGCCGAAGACATTTCCCGAAACACCGACATCGGCGACTGGTGGGTCCTGTACATGCTCGGGAGAAATATGGATCCCTTGATATTCAAAGAAGTGGTCACAGAGCTTTCTAAGAAAATACAGACTGCCGCTAGCAACATTCAGTGATAAAATTCCTATACCTCCTCGTAACAAAGACTGCTAGTGCCTTGATGCTGTTTTGTATGAAACCTTCATAATGACTGTGATGCGAGTTTATCCTATAAATTTGTCGTGTAGCCCTGAAGCTACTTTATATGAAACGGATAGCTTCTTTTCGATTTTTTGTGTTTTATTTTTGTAATTTAATATGTAAATAGTGTTTTGTATCAGGTTTGCAGTAAATTATTTTTTCCAGATATTTTAAGATCTGTTGTAATATACAATTTGGTAGCAAATGCATGTGTTCAAAACCGTAACGAATTAATCTAAGACTGCCAAATAATTGTCGAGATCTTTATACTACTTATGATCAAATTTTAGTAATGAAATGTTCCAAATTGTTTTATTATTGATACATAGTAAAATGACTTTTAACTAGCAAATTTATATCAACTGAAAACTTCAAAGTACAATTTTAACCATCTACATTCCACTATGAATCAGGTGAAATGTTGGAAGTTCTCTGATTTTGTAACTCGATGCTCAATTTGAGTTCTACTCGTCCTTCCTTGTTCTTGAATTGAAGGAGCTCCAAGATAAAATTATGACACAAAAAATTCAAATATAATATATATTTACATATCTATATTTATGTATTGACAATTCGTTGTTACGTACATTGTTTGTAATATATATTTGATAAATATATGAGTTTAAAACACTTTGGTTTCTGTTATTTACTACTCTACATTCTTTCTGAAAAGGGAGTGTAACAATATTGGTTGAATTTCAGATTGAAATTCACCTAATTGTTCATAAGTTAGTCAGAGGAGGGTGACGACCCTACCCCTTCAAACCAGTGATTAGTTTAATCAGCCGGCCCGAAGTGGATATCGATTCATATCTCTATGAATCAAATATCCCCCTAGGCGTAGCTCCAACAAATCGGGAACAAACCAAATTGGTTTGCCCCTTCTGTAAAAGTAGGATCGTCACAGGAGGTACTTGGGAAAATACTAATTTCCATACTACATTAGGTATTTCCACATATTTTGCTTCCGAGTATACCAAGGTACCTAGCGGAAGCTTTGTTCTCACTTTTCAAGGTTGAAAAAAAAAGTTCTGCAAAATCGAAATATAGTAGCCGCTGCGCAAGCGCAAACGTGAATTCCTTGTAACAGCCATAACTTCTACATTTTCCATCCAATTTCGACGAAATTTCTCAGAATTGTTCAGATTAGCGAGTAGATGGTCCCCTATGAGGGTAGTGGAGGGTACTTAGAGATTGATGTTTTGAGATTAACTACTATACATCGGATCATCTATACAATCGGGTTATGGATACGAGGAAGCTATGTGCCACACCCATAGCAAACTTTTTTGTCTACTTAGTTGGAAGGCTTCATTAAGAAATGGGGGTTCATTTGAATGCATAATATCTGATATCGAGTTTCGGTCAGAATAAAAGGCTATTTGTCCCCAAATTTCATTTCGTCAGTATTAAGGGTAATAAAAGGAAGTCCAACGAACGCTTTGTCACACTCACAGAGGACTTTTAATGAGGTAGGATTTTGTTTCATTTGAGATAAAATTTTTATCTTTTATGAGCAAGGAGTTTTCGTTAGTAAATTTTCCATTTTTCGAGGAAGGGGTTGCAGTTTCTTCAAATACTGTAGGGTGGAAAAGCGTACAAGGAAAGGAAATCCAACGTCATTGACCACCCATGCTCGTTTGAGCCATTCATATCAATACCATGATGTGAATATTTCTTGTATTATGTCAAATATAACCAAGAGTATATTAAAGGAAATGACTAATGTTGGAAAAGATTTAGATGTAGCAGTTAACGATTGCACAGACCAACAACTTCAGCGTGCTTCCCTCATCAAATCCTCTCAAAGAAAAAGCCGCATGATTTCAATACTGCCGTGCTAAGCCAGAAAGTCGTATCTTGACTTCACCCAACTTTCGGGAAAACGACCTAACAGGTTTCGTGGCGAAATAATTCTTTCGTTGGATTATTTTTCCTCCTTTTACCAAAAGTAAAGGTTTTTCTTAAAGGACATCAGTAGCCAAATCGATTTCTGGAGTCAAAATTAAACATTTTTGAGTGTGAATTTTCACAAAAAAAACGATTATACGAGATTACGCTCTCGTAAACCCGAAGTTACGACTATTCTGTTCATTTTAATTCTTGAAACATTAATTCATTTGAATTAATGTTGTAATTCAAGAAACCATTTCACATTGATTATTTAGTCATCCTACTTGGCTCAAAGTAAATCGCATTTCATATCTCTGTTCAGAGTGTAAGAAAAAACTGCTGAATCAATAAAAATAAACGTTTATTCACTCGGAGTATAAACGTAAAGTTACCACTAAATGTTGAGTTTTAAGAGACAAAAAGTCGTATCATGCCGATTTAATGCAAGAAGTCGTATCGTCGAAATAGGCAGATTCCCGTATCAGTGTCAAGATATGAGTTTTTTCTTCTTAATCGCTCTGATACGACTAGTTTCTTACTAGCAAAATCAAGTTAAAACGTCTTAACGCGAAATTCGGGAGGCTTGTTTGAGGCATTTCTAATAGAGATACGACTCTAAAACTACGAAAACCGATAGAAATCGACCCGCAAAACCTCCGGGTACCAATTACTCAATTTGGTCACATTTTCACATTACGACTTTCTAGCTTAGCACGGAAGAATACTTATCAAACCAAGTAAATGAAGAATCCAACGCAAGAGTACCTAGATCTACTAATGATACACAATGAGAACCGTCAGTCCAAGTAGGTAAAATGGTGTAACTTATTACGGTTTTCTTTTTTTTTACACTACCGAAAAACCACGAACACCGTAAGAACCGATATACCAAATTTTATCAAAATCGGTCCATGTGACTAAGGAAAATACAGATGGAAACATTTTTATTCTATTTTCAGATTCTATGTAGGCACTTACCTTGAAACGTAAACCAACAATTTGGGGGGGGGGGGGGTTAAAATGTTTCTTGCTCGACTCCAAAGGCTCATTATTGAAAAATTAAGCAAAATAACCCCCCAGTTGCTTAGTGAAAATTTAATAATGAACTTACAGTCCACAACTCATGCAACAGAACGTACTTTTTTTCGTCTCCATATTCAATAGGAACCTAGGGATCAAGTTTACGTTATCAAACACAAAGTGGCTTTCACAGGAAATACCTCCAGGAGTAAGTATGTTTTTTTTTTAAATTGTAGATGCCTTTGATGAAGACGAAGTAAAGCGTCGAAATATTGCGATAAGGTGCGTCGGGGGAAGTGCAGAGTACAATTTGCATAGTTCAACTTTGGTAGATCCTGAGAAACTCATTTTTAAAGCTAGATTTATTTTCCTTATTTCACTACACACCTCGGACTATCCTCTTACCAGTTTTGTAGTTATTTTAAGGTTTTTTGAAGTTATAGTGGGTTTTTCGAGCAATACTATAATTTTTGTCCGTACTCCTCACTTACCCCGCCGAAATGGGGTAAGTGCAGAGCATCCCTTCATTTCTCATGTCGTTGGAGTTACAAATGCTAAGGGGGAAGTGTGTGGAAGAGCTCGTTTCAGGCATTATTTTGCTTTTTGCAAAGTTAAAATCGGACAGAAATTGGTGAAGTTACACAGTTTTGAAAAGTTAAAAACGTGGTATAGAGAAACATAAAAATCTCGCAAAATTCAAACTTTTGAATCTTCATTAAAAATTGTTTAAATCACTGTATATCATCAGTCTTACGAATAAGAACGTTTTTTTACAGTCTTATACTACAAATGGTTATCTTAACATTGCAAAAGTTTGCATAAAACTTCGAAATGAAAAAAAGTCTGCAAAATGGGTGTAGCACATAGCTTCCTCGTATCCACAACCCGATTGTATAGATGATCCGATGCATAGTAGTTAATCTCAAAACACCAATCTCTAAGTACCTTGCACTAACCTTTCAATTGGGGGTGGGGGGGGGGGGTGCATGATTTTCATAGGGAACCATCTCCAGCCCAACTCGGGAAGTCATCTTTCGTTCTCCCTCTTTACTGGAGCGAATAAAAAAGTTCTCAGCTACATTAAAAGTGCCCAAGTTCACAACAAGTGTAGATGAAAAATACATAGTATTATGCTTGAGTGTACGCTCCATACTTCCCTTGGTCATCCATTTAGGGGGAAGTGCGGAACTCCGCACTTGCCCATGTTTCTTACTCTGCACTTCCCCCCATAGGAGGAAAAAACGGGGAAAGTGCAGAGGAGGTCTTATTTTCAAAATAACCAAAGTTAGAACAAAATGTCATACGTACAATGAAACTGCAACATTCAAAGTGTATTATTACCTTGTCAGTCACTAGCAATACCCAATTAGAGGCAGGTTGAACTCGGGTTGAAAAATAGTTGATCACCTCTACCTCACAGATGAAATCACATGTCGTCGGCAAATTGACAAAGGGACGTATCTGCAAATTTTTAGTTCCGAGATATTATCGATCAAAGGTTCTCAGCTGTCCTAAAAATCACCTGACGGTAATTTTAAACCGTTCATCGACTAGTTCAACTCGGGTTGCTTCATTTTAGGCCTTGACGTGTAATTTGACACCTAGAACCCTTCAAGGGTGCTTCAAAAACACTTACGTCTTTCTGTCAGAGCGCCTTTTGCTATCATTACAGTTACGACTCCTGGTTATTTCACTGTTCTATTGCATCCAATGAGTAATTAATTTCATTGCAACAATTTTATTCATCGTATTTCATGATTACTGGCTCACTGACTAATGATTAAGAACTGTGGTAATTTGAGAAACAACTGGAAAAACGCCATAAGCCGTTGCTGTATTGATGAAACTAGAAAGTTTTATGACTGTGTTGAGAAAGCAATCGCTCATCCACTACATTCGTATCATAAAAATATTCCTTTGTAAAGATTATACCTACTCCCTTACCTTTTATTCATTTGAATGCTTTTTTTTTAGCGACCGTTAAATTACTGAGCTCTCAATTCTGCTGTACAGAATAATTGTTGAAAAGCCAAGAAACCGAAGAGAAAATATAATGAATAATTGTTTTATTCGAGAAACTAACTAAAACTAAGTACCAAGTAGTTGAAAGGATCACGGAAAAATTAATAAAGATAGGAACTATTGAAATCATTGCCCATTGCCAATAATCTTTGTTTGAAACTCTCATTTTCAACCACAAAAGCTGACCAGGCCACTGCACTTTCCCTCTTCGTACTCTGAGTCTTCATCCTGGTCAGGTTCAGGCAACCTGTCCTCAACTTCAGCAGAAGGTTGAAGGCTTAGGTAGTAAGGATGGTATTCTGCCGGAATTATACCATCCAAACACATTTTCTTGAGGTCTCTGAACTTGACGGCGGAAATTTGCAGTTTTTGTCGATACGCTCTTGGCAGAGAGTCGTTGCTGGTCCGGCGTAGACCTTTGGGAGACTGGTAATTTACCGCCTTGAATTCTCCCTCGTAGTCCTCTTTGTATTTTATTTCCACTGAGCCTGCGTCAGATTTTGAGTACACAATCATGCAGACCTTCCGCCAAGGTGACTAAAGAGTGTATAATAACCCAATAACTCATCAAGAGGCCTCTCAAGAGTTCGTTGAAAAAGGACGCAATTGGAACATGCGCCATCACAGGAACATGACAGAGGGGCGTATCTGCCGCTTACGCCTTTTTGTCAGATTGGGGATTCAGATACGCCCCTTTGTCATTGCGGAAATTGCGACTGTGGCAGATACGTCCCTTGGTTACGGCTATTTTCTTGGGTTTCGAAGGGGTTAAACGCCTGGAGGTTATCATAAATTGATAGAGACGAGTGTTCTGGTATCTGAAATGAAGTTATCTCAAAATGTCAAAATTTGCAGATACGTCCCTCTGTCAATTTGCCGACGATGTGGTATATCATAACCTCACCGTGAAGGTTACAACCGATATGAGGACACTCTAGTGGTGTTTTGTGAAACTTGAAGTAGTTCTCTACAACACCCAAAAAGGATATTCGTATCAGCCCTTATGTTTGCTTGTGAAAGGCATACTCCCCACTTACCCCATTTCTGCACTTACCCCGACGCACCTTATGTTGCTTTTCAGAACAACTTTTGATTCAAAACATATCAGCGGTCGATAAAACTAACAGTACCTACTGAGTGTTAGTAGCTAGGTACTTACTGAGTAGTAACTAGGAATCCAATTATCAGGTCAATAACTGCTCAACCGCCCATAGAGCTGTGGGTGTTTTTTTTCGGCAGGCAGGTGAGAAAATCTTTAAGATCCATAGGTGGAGTTGGATCTCGTAAGATACCTGGAAGGATCCGCATCTTCCGATTATGTTGGATTCAAACCCACTAAAAAAACACCTCCTTTTCTCCCACGTTGGAACTCAGCCCGGAACCGTTTAACACATTACTTTGGGCTGAGTCCTGGGGCGTTTAATCAGTTCTGGATGAGGGGGCGGACCAGATGCTCCATCCTCTCTCTTTCTCGTTCTAATAGTATCTTCTTTGTCAGGATGCTTTCTGTGTACTCTGCCACAGCAGTCCAGCTCGTTCCAGCATCCTGTTGACAATATCCTCTGGTGTGGAACTCTGGGGAGCTAACTCCAGGTCTGCCATCAGCTGGTCTCTTTCAGGCGCCCATTTGGTGCATTTGAAGAAGGTGTGGAGCACATCATCGTCATCTTTGTTCTGGCAGTGTAGACATGTTGGGGCAGATTCCTTCCCAATGTTATGCAAATAGGCATGAAAAAGTCCAAGTCCTATGAAGAACTGCGTAAGGAAGAAGTTCACTTCTCTATGTTTCCTTTCAATCCCCGTCTGAATGTTTGGCACCAGCCGTGCAGTTCATCTTCCTCTGTGTTCTCCTGTCCATATATCTTGCCAGTTTGCCATTGTGCTCTCCCTTTCTTCCTTTGTTATGCAGGCCCTGTTATAGAGCTGTAGGTTAACCCTATTAATTTAACCGTAGTATTTAACCCTATCAATGGGGTGTGCGCCTTGATTTTTTTTAGATTTTTAATCGAAAGTAGACTACATCCTGAGAATTTTGGCACAAACCGCGACCTTGTAGCGTGAGTAGATCTGTTTCTATGATTTTTCAAAGTTTCGACCGTTTATCACGTCACGCGCCCCTCTCGCCTGGGCGGGACCCCCCAGCCCACTGTGACGTCCAGTGCCGTCCAGGGTGGAGCGAGTGGAGCGGCCGCTCCAGGCCTCGCGCTGAGGAAGGCCTCGCGCTGCGAGGCCTTACTCTCGCTACAACACAATAAGTAAAAGTTTTGGTTGAATTGAAATAGTGTGCAGAGTGAAGATATACATGCTTAAAATATAAAGTCTGATTATACGCGCAATATTTTCAATTATTGGATAGATAAAACAAAAAGTTTTGATTTTTCTAGCTTATTTTTCTGAGATTCCTATTGTTTTTTTTACCTGAAACCTGAAACGAAATTACTCGAAACATACCAACCTGAAATGGGTGTTTTGCACCACCCCTCCCCCTTTTAGAGTGTAAGAGATAAACGTTTCGTTTATCAAAAAGCTTACTACTACGACTTTGCCAGTACAGCTTGACAAATATTTTCCGGACCCCCCCCCCCCCCCGGTATCCATAGTTAAAAAGGGCCTCGCAAAAATGTTTTGCTCTAGGCCTCGCATTTTCTAAGGACGGCACTGGTGACGTCATAAACGGTCGAAACTTTAAAAATTCAAAGGAAAAGATTTACACACGCTAGAAGGTCGCGGTTGGTACCAAAATTCTCAGAATGAGGTCTACCTCAGATTAAAAATAACAATAAACAGTTTTTCCTACCAAGGCGCACACCCTACTCTAGGTTAACCCTCTTAACCCCATGGATGGTTGACTATGAGTGCTCTAGTTTATATAGCATTTTTCTATCAAATGAAACTTAGTAACCACCAAATGAAACCATGTTCCAATCAAATGAAACCTCTTTCCAACCGAATGCAACTTTTTTTCAAACAAATGGAACCTTAGGTATTTTAATCAATCTTTAATCAAATCTTTTTCGAACCATCCATAAAAAATAACTTTATTTAAGATTGTTGTAAAACAAGTTAACACAGAGGAACTACAAATTAATTTAATGAAGCTGGTGGTCCAGCAACTGCGGCAGTCTGTCGCGGTGATTGTTTCGACACAGTGATCAGCAATATGGTTAGACCAATGAGTTTCATTTGATTGAAATGACGTTTCATTTGTTAGAAAAAAGTTTCATTCAATTGAAAAGAGAGTTTATTTGATTGGTACATGGTATCATTTAGGATGAAGGAGGTTTCATTTGATTGGAACAAAGTTCCATTTGGTCGGTACGAAGTTTCATTTGTTAGAAAAAAGGTTTCATTTGACTTAAAAATGCTATTTACCAATGGAAACTCGTGTTCCTACTGAAATGGTGCAGAGAACAGTCCACCCGGTGCCTGGGTGGTTTGAAGTTGTCGAAAACGACTTGAAGAACCAGAATGAAAGCTTCATCTGAGTGACACGACTTGGATATCTGTGGAGAATGACGTCACCCCGAGCTGCAGCTCCGCCTTGACCTAACGTGGCTCCGGAGACGACCTACTACAGGATCTGCGTTGGCAGTCAGCACCCACGGACGTCTTCAAAGTTAAGGTTACCTGGCGATCTAGGCCACTTGAACACAACTCGCTTTATACGCCTAGTGGGAGTGGTAAGAAAAGTACTACTTGTAAGTTCAAATCCAATGGTAGGAACTTCGTGAAATTCTTGAGACCGACCTAATCTCTGTATTTGTATCCTCCTCTGTGTCTGTATTTCAACTTACTCAACGAAACTTCATAGTGCGCACTAAGGAGTAACCACTATGGAGTAACCGCACTTGTAGTAACCAATTACAAAAAGAAAACGCTGCAAATTATTACACAATGGTTTATTATTTTTTATTTTTTCTATATAGATCACTCGTCTGCAAAGCCACCAACCATCCAACATGAAGAAAAACATCGATCGCATTTCGGTCAGCTTTAATTTGAACGGAGATTAAGCCTCTTTTGCTATTCACACTCGTGTTTCTGATTTATCGTACGTCCAAACTTTAAATTCTCGTAGTGAGCGAACGGTTTGTCCTACAGAGCTCCGGGTGGTCTCAAAAAATTCTATAGAATCTTAAATTGAAGGGAAAACAATACCTTTATATCAAAATTTTTTGAGTTAGGGCGTTTTCAAAATTTCAAAATTGATTTTGGAACCCTTAGAAGTGACCCACATCAACCAAAATCTTCTTGGCACAACTAGACCCCAAATGGAGCCTACATACCAAATTTCATCAAAATCGGTCAATGCTAAGTGGCAAAAGTGCCGCGGACGGCGGACGGACGGCCAAATTTTTATTCGATTTTTGGATTCTACGTACCTTGAAACGTAAACCATCAAATTTTGAGGGGGTGTTAAAATTTTTTTTTTCTTGGTCGATTCCAAAGGTTCATTATTGAAAATAATAAACCAAAAGCAACAGATCGCGCCACACGTCTTATTCTAGATTATTTTCTCCCAAAGTGTTCACGAACTGGGTGTGAGGTTACCCTACCTTTGGAATCAAACAAGGAATGACAAATAGTAACCCCATAAAATTTTGAGAGGTGTACGTTTCCATGTACTTAGAATACAAAAATAGAATGAAACGCTGAAAATATTACACTGAGAAAAAAGTTTTTTTTAGGGGCTCGGTTAAAGCAGATATACCCGTGAAAAAAAAAGAAAAACAACCGTGAATCCATTGATTCGACCGTGAAAAAAAAGAATCCCGGTTGATACAGCAGTGAAAAAAATAGATGCAACCGGGACCAATATTGAAACAACCGAGACCAATATAGTTCACTTGCTGATCACAACCTGTAGTGAAAAAAATTCAACCTGGACCAAATGTTTTGACCTAGAAAAGAAAAGTTGCAAGCCGTGACTTTAACGATTTATCCGTGGCTCGTAAGTGGGGTGAACCGAGATCGAAATGATTTGACCTTCCATATAATTCCCCCTCATTAAAGTCACTGTTGTATCACAAAAATTAACCGAGAAATTTAAAAGAAGCAACCGTTACTCTAAACATATACCCTAGAACAAAAAAGGTGACTTTCAGTCTCTGTTAAAACCACTTTAGTGTCACGGTTGTTTCAAAGACTTCCAGGATGAAACAACAGTGATGGAAATTTGAAACTGCCCCCAATCTGGTCACGGTTATAGCAGGTTTATTGTCGCGGTTAAAACAACCTAGCATTGTAGGCTGTGAAATTGAATAACGGTTACTTCAACAGGGAATATCAATCAACCCTGCCCCCAACTTTACTTCTCGGTCGAAACAACGTGGAATTTATAGATGAAAAATTAGATCACGGTAACTTCACCAGCGAATATTAATCCACCCTGCCTCCGACTTTACCTCTCGGTTGAAACAACGTAAAATTTATAAACTGATCAATCAGATCACGGTTACTTCACGAGCGAACATTATTCCACCCTGCCCCCTAATTTACAACTCGGTTGATACCTACAACGAAGAACTTTACTGACCAATCAGCTCACGGTTGGATCATCATAGACAATAAACACCCTCCCACCTGATTTCGTTCTACATTATATCAGCAATACTTTTCTAGGTTGAAACAACGGTGATATTTAATTCATACAATAAAATATTGGCTGATTCAACCGAGTAGTTCAATTTTTTCTCGATTTTTTTTTTTTATTCTAGGTTAGGTATATCGGCAATAATTTTTTAGGTTGATAGAACGGTGATAATAAATTATTCATCCATTAAAATGGCGGCAGATTCAAACTGATTCAGAAGTAACACTTTGGCTTTGACTAGATTCCACTATACGGCATTTCTTTGATGGGCTTGATAAAGCAAAATGGATTTTCTTCATTTCAAATTTCAATTTCATTTCCACCGCGAAACTCTCTTGGCTCATGTTGAGACAAAATTGTCACAGATTTCTTCTATTGAAGCCATCACGTTATCAAGCACTCGTCTCTCTTCATGAGTATTAAATGTTTTATATAGATTCATTGTCAAATCTCAGAGCAAGCAATGAAATTCGGAAGCAGTACCAAGGCTTTATCAATTCCAGGTGCTGTTCCGTCTGTCGTCCACAAATCACTGTCATGGGTTTCAGCCGTTTTCCATGAACCCATCAATTAAAGTGGGCCAATCAAGGCTCCAATTTTATCAAAATTGGTAGGTCGGTATAATGGCTTTGGATTTCATTTGCTTCAGAGATCTTTACCAGCTTTTGGTTCACGTAGACAGTAATATTTGAAATCATAATCTTCACAGAAAATATATCTTCCAAATTGAAAATTCGTTAGGGGATGCATGAGCCAAATCCACTTGAAGGCGCACAGGGGGAAAAAATATTCCTGAAGAACGGCACAAAATTGCAAGAAGTGTGGGTACCTACCTATACCGGAAATATTTTGCATACTGGTGACAGTTTCAGACCTCCCCGACTGTCAAGTACATATAAGATTTTCAACCTCTTTTTAGTGAGTAACGAAGGTCGCTCCCAGCCCATGGAGGTCTGAATTTCATCATTCGATTTAGCATGAAAAATTGCGTAAAATTCGATTCCGAAATCATTAGGTCGTGGGAGATAATGTTTTCCACAAAAACTCTAGAAAAATACAACGTTTTTTGCATTATTATCCTACTTAACCTTCAAGCGTTTCATGATACTGCATTTCGAGATGGTAAATTTGTATTTAGTCTGTCCTCCGTATGTCACGAAGAACCCGTTCTATCTGATTTCGTTGTTATAAACATGGAAAAATACAGATGTCATGTTGATAAAGTCAATTTATTGCAATTTTTTTATCCATCCCGGTTCACACAACCGTCCACAAAATCAGTTATAACCGAGAACGAAATTGGTAGCCAAACATCCCAAACATTATGCACGTGGAACATAACCTCCAAACGGTTCATATACTGCAGTTCGAAAAATAAATTTGTTTAAGTCCGTCCTCCATATGTCACGAAGGGACTGAAACCCGTTCTATCTGATTTTGTTGCGAGAAAGATGGAAACATACGGATTTCATGGCGATAAAGTCAATTTAATGCAATTTGTTTATCCCTTGCGGTTGAAACAACCGTCCATAAAATCGTCATAACCGAGAACGAAATTGCTAGCCAAAAATCCCAACTATTAAGCACGTGGTACATAACCTCCAAACGGTTCATATACTGCATTTCGAAAAATAAATTTGTTTAAGTCCGTCCTCCATATGTCACGAAGGGACTGAAACCCGTTCTATCTGATTTTGTTGCGAGAAAGATGGAAACACACGGATTTCATGGCGATAAAGTCAATTTAATGCAATTTGTTTATCCCTAGCGGTTGGAACAACCGTCCATGAAATAAGATACAACCGAGAACGAAATTGTAAGCGATCCCAATCATCCTCCAAGCGTTTATTCAAGAAAAGTTGCTTTGAAAGTATTTGATGTAGTGACGTTTGCTTTGTTGAATTCAATCGTGAAAACAAGGTAAAATTGTTAATTTATTGATGATATAACCATTTGAAAATGTTGGTAAAATATTCAC